>JXSR01S022123.1:18417-30583 GCA_000969725.1 Ophiothrix spiculata | reverse complement strand
ACCTTGTCCCAAACAACAATTCAAATCACCCGCTACTACCTACTAATCACCCGCTACGCTTATGTCACGGCTTATTAGTTTTATAGGCAAAACTGTGTTTGGGCTAAAATTTCAGTAAAGATTGACTTCCGGGTGTAGTATTGACGTATTGTGGATAGTGTCAGCAAAAAGGTCCTATGGGTCGGACTAAGTTCTGATACCAAGAACTCATATGCCAATCCCATTATGTTAAAAAATTGTCTCTGCAGTAGGGTTTTGTTTTAGAGATGGGTGTAACAACCATATAAATAACTTTATGTGACAATTTTTGTCTTGCATTCTGTAGGTAATGAAGAGATACCAAGTTTACAAAAAGACAAGAATGGAGGAAAAACCTCAAAGTCAACAGTATACCAGTGTCCCCTGTGTGACGATCAATTCACATCCAAAGCCAATCTAGAAACACATTCCGAATTCTGCCAAGGTGGCGCTAAGTACATTTCTTGTCGTTTTTGTGATAAACTATTCATGGCTGACAGCATCGAACACCACGAGTCTGTGGAATGCCATAAAAAGAAAATTGTTCGGGTTTCGGGTTCAGAGCAAAGGGAAATCGACATAAAATCGCCTAAAACTATGAAAGTATTAGGAGAAAAAATGGAGGATACATCGGACTATATTCCTGAAGTTGTCGATCTCGATGATGACAATGATGATGGTATCTTATGCGAGGGAGATAACGACGTGGGGTTCATGATTGAGAAACACAAGTGGTGGTGTAGTCGTTGTGACAGAGACTATAAATTAGCATATGCTTATGCAGGCCATATGGATACTGGGAGGCACAAATATGGGCCTCATTTGTATAAAAACGGCCTCTTTGGATGCCTGATTTGCAGGAAATTTTTCGCTTCAACGTCAGATTTGCTGAGCCATAAGAAACAAAGCCATGCTGTGTGCAGTATATGTGGCCTATGCTTCAAAGATGACGATGCATTTAGAATTCACCAGATCAAGGAACATACAATAGGAACAGGGCCTTCACTCAGTTGTACGATATGTGGAAAAACGTTTCTGTCCAAGCGAGTTCTTGATAAGCATGTGAAAACGCATGAAGAAATGTTGAATGATCAAGTGACAAGTGTACAAGCTGAAGATGAGGGGCGAGAATTTCCGTGCGAAACCTGTTCTGAACATTTCGAGACATTAGAACTTTTGCAAAAGCACAAAGATACTCATAAAAAGACAAAACACTGCCACGAGTGTGATCGCTCTTTCTCCTCTGTTCATCTGTATAACGCTCACAGGAAGGGAAGCTGCCATGAAAAGCGAAGTGAAAAAGCGCCCTCTGTAATTGATAGAAGCAAAGACCATTCAAGGTCATCTACCGACAAAGCTTGCGATCAATGCGACCAAACATTTGCGAGTGCAAAGCAACTGTTATCCCACAAAGATAAACATTTAAGCCAGTGGTATTGCGCGAAGTGTGATCATGTCATTTGTCCCGGAAATCACAGAGGTTTTCAACAACATATGGAGGACGGTTATCATAAGAAACACGATCACAGAGGGAAAATGAGGTGCCAATTTTGTAACCGAATCTTCCAATCTTTGCCATTTATTAAACTCCATGAGCAAGACTGCATGGAAGAGCAGGAAAAGGAGACAAAGTTTCTTGAAAAAGGGAATACGAAGCCGGATAATGGACTCAGAAGGTGCGATTATTGTGGCCTAGATGTCAAAAGTAGCACGGTGGCGCTGCACAAGATGAGATGCAAGAAACGCAAGATGGAGGAAAAGAAACAAGAGGCTGTAATAGGTAAGAGACTGAAGCCACAATTCATCATGTGAGTGCTAGAAAATCGTATCTGCAATGGCTGTTATATGTGATATTTCTATCACCTTGTTGTTAGCACCTTGTCAATAAATGCAACAACATCTTCAAAATCCAATCCACTCTTAATGTGGCAGTGGCTCTTGAAATGGTTCTTCATGTCATTTGAAGAACCATTTCTACAGCCACTGACCAAAGACTGGACATTATACAGTGGCTCTTGAAATGGTTCTTCAGGTGACACCAGGTGTCACCTGAACTAATGTCACCGGAAGAACCGTTTCTACAGCCACTGACAAAAGTGTGCAATTCAAATTTAAATGACAGGTATTGCTGATACAACTTTCTTGCACTGACATGACAAATTGTCACCATTCACCACAAGTCTCGAGTATAGTCACTAATCCCTGTTCAAATTTGTCTTATTGCATACTCTAAAAGATTGTATCTTTACATTTGTTATATCTGTGTTACATCATTTTAATAGCAAAAGCCTCAAAAATATTTCTCCAGTATGTCACCAGCTCTTCAGGTGACTATTCCAAGAACTATCGACCCAAAGGGCTGGACACGATGGTGTGTTATGCAAATCATTCACAGAAGCTATTGTACCTCAAAATATAAGATTGATACATGGCTATAAATTTTTGGAGAAACTCTTTTTACTGCCATCAGCTGATGGTTGCCAAGTGATGATCTTCAAATTAAAAGAAAATAAAAAAAGGTAAATCAGTGCTTGGTCATATTTTTTGAGGTGGGGCCCATTTGCGTTACATCTCACTCACTTTATCCATACCGAACTCCTTCCTGATAATCATTGATTAGAGTTGATAAATACCTTTATTTGGTTATAATTTTAAATTGATTTTATAGACTAATACATTATCTTCAAAATTATGACATTTCATACAATTATTGAAAAGTAGTGACAAAATTTGATGCACAATGTACATATCTCATCCACACCAACCACATTTATGCCTGTTTTCATCTCTGGCTAAATTAGCTTATTGACTTTAACTTGTTATTAACGTTAATTATCAACTTTATTCGGGTTAATTCTTGTTTTTGATAAACAATAACTAGCCTTTAAAATTATATAAGATTAATGACATTTCAATGGATTTTTAAGAAGATATGACAGAACAATTTATGCACAATTTTCATGATGCCTCATCCGCACCCGCTTCATCCACACTCGCCTCCACGCCTGGCTAAGTAGCTTTAACGGGTCATTAAGCTTAATTAATCACTTCATTTTGGTTCTATTTTTAATTTCTTGAAAGTCAAATAAATTGTCTTTATAACCATACCAAAATTATGACATTTCATTTGATTGTTGAAAAGATATGACAAAAATTGATGGACAAATCACTCTCCATGTAACAAATCCACCTTTTATGGCTGCCCACATTAAAAAGCATGACCGCTTGCTGTCATCTATAGGCAAACAACGACATCTGGTCATCTTGTTTACATCCAGGCCCTAAAGCTGGTTTCAGTGTGTCTTTCGTGGTGATAGTACGACCAGCGTTACGTCAACAATTTAAAGTGCGCAAACTCGACCTTGTCACATCTGGAAAATTTTGCAGCAAACATGACAAGCTGATATATCGATAACCCTGTCGTGATGGTCGCAACGACACAATATTTTGAGTTGGAATAAATTCATTTTTTTCGTGTGACAGACCATTGCGGCAATATATGAATGTGTCGTGCAACAATGTATGTCAAATGTCTCAACTTCCATATGGTCCAAGTTGCCCTAAGTTACCCTACACAGTGAGTTTGAAATCCTTATATGTGTACCGCCGCGGCAAAAGGGTCCAGTTGTCGGCTCGTACATGTTGCTCCTTGTAGCATATCTAATGTATGGTATTTGTATACATCAGATATGCTACAATGAGCAACATGTAGGAGTCGACAACTGGACCCTTTTGCCGCAGCGGTACACATATGTCTTTAAAAAAATTATGATTTTTTTTGTAGCAAATATGCAATGGTCTCTGACGCGAACATATATTTTTTCTAGCGTATTCACTCAAGACTATGAGGACACAATCACAAATTTAATCCAACAACCATTATGGGTTAAATTATTGTAAATCATGACTGTTGTTTTTTTCCCTTTGCAGTGTCTTCAGATGATGACGTTGAGAATATTGATGATGATGATGAAGAGGATGATTCCCAAGAGGGCTCTTCTGAAGATTATTATTGCAAGAAATGTAAGGAGAAGTTTGACACAAAAGATGACTATGAACGTCACATGGATGCCGGATACCACAAAAACAAAAGCGGTTTCTTCTCTTGTACCTTTTGTTATCGACCTTTCGCTAACATGGAAATGTTGACACAACATGAAAAACAACATATTTCCATGGCGCTGGGGTATTCCAAAAAGAAGCCCAATTCTTGGGGAGATTGTTTCAATTCGTTTGTGAGTTCTTGGAAACCTGAAAAGCCAGCAAAGGTGAAACGGAGTGCTGGAAAGAGATCTTCATCATCTGGTGTGGCGGAAATATCTGAATCATTGACTGATGCGAATGATAAAGACGAGCAACAGAGGTCTGCGTCACCGGATGTCATGGAAGTAGAAGACCAGGATGTACAAGAAACACCAGTAATTGAAAAAGACAATCATACTCCAGTTAAAAGGAAAAAGGATGATACAAGTGCGCAGGATAAAGAAAAGGCTTCTGACATGAGCAAGTCTGCCAAAACGGACAAATCGTCTCCTCAGACGCCAGATTCTGACAGGAAGTTAAGAACTCAAAACGATTCCATGTTATGTCAGTACTGTGATTTTAAATTCGATCACAGGGCCAAATTGTTGAGACATCATCGTGAAGATCACCCTGATAAAACGACAAAAATTCACTATGATGTTGAACCGAAAACAGGAAGTAGTGGTAAAAGTGATGGTAAAGTAGCTGTAAGTAAGGGTAGCAGCGATGGTAATGCCAGTTCAAACAAGGGCAGTAGCGATGCTAAAATGGCTACACGCAGGAGTAGTAGCGATCGTATAACAGGCATGAATAAGGATGGTAATGATGGTAAAGTAAGTTCAAGCAAAAGTAGTGATAAGAAGCAAAAGTCAGGGAAAAGTAATAGGCCTAAGTCTACCTCCCCTGAGAAAAATGAAGCCACTAATGTCAAATACTGTTGTGTCTTTGGATGCAAGCCTCCTATGGAACACACTTACACGTCTCTCCAGAATTTGTGGTACCATGCCATGGCTGATCATAAGGATACAAGTAACCAGTGCTTGGTGTGTAACATTAAGTTCCCAACTTGGGGAAAAGCAAATAGGCATTTAGAAAAGAAGCACAAAATTGAGCCTACTGTGGTGGAAGAGCAAGACGGGCAACAGTCAGAAAGAAGACATCGCTCAGAAAAAGAACTCCAGCCTGAACATGAGCCTGACGAAGAACCAGAACAAGATGCAAATTCGGATCATTATTATTCCGATCCAGATACATTTATAGACCTTGATGAATCTGAGCCAGAACTTGAAATTGATCTTGATCAAAATGAGGATTCAAAAGCAGAACACGATTTGAAAAAAGACAGTAATGCCGAAGAAGGTGATGACGAAAGAGAATATATGTGCGTTTTTGGATGCACTTATTCTACATTTTGTAACATTGAAAAACTGGCTTATCACATTGCCATGAGGCATATGAATTATCGCAAGCTTTGTTCTCACTGCAATTTAGCGTTTGACGAATGCGCAGCGGTTCTGAAACATGTGAAAATCTTCCATGTGAAAGGCAAGAACATGGGTCCCAAACCACCGGTTGAAAAAGTGTCGGATAAGAATTATTTCTTGTGTACATTTGGTTGCGAAATGATGATGTTTGAATCACAGGATGAGCTTACGCGTCATGCGAAAGGAGAGCATAGATCAAGAGACAAGACGTGTCATTTATGCAATATCCATTACAGTAAATTAGAGGATGTTGTAAAGCACATCGGCCGATGCCACAAAGTCAAGAAGGTGACAGCGGCACCGACCTTATTATCGTCTAATATGCGGCAGCAAGCGCGGCAAATATTGGATGACCAGAACTGGCGTGTAAATGCTCAAGTAGCAAACACTAAAAAGGGTCAAGTAGTGAAATACAGCAGTCCCATCACGTCGTCCGCAGCACCAAAAAATGAAGAGGTTACCATACTTAAATCTATCCAACCGCCAGGACAGCCTGTCACCCATATCATAGCACAACCTGTGACACAACCCGTAGCTCAACCTATGGTGCAATCTGCTCACATCGCAGGCCTACAAGTTATTCCGCATGCTACTCCTTCAATGGCGCAACCCGTCATACGACCCATGAACCAACCCCTTCAGCGGCTATGGATGTGTACATATGGATGCCACAATAAATACTTCTGGAACATTACAAGTCTCGAGGCACATGCAAAGGACTCGCATCCGAAAGATCGGAAGTGTAAGACGTGCGGTATATTTTTCTCTTCCTGGAAGGGTGTTTTCAAACATATATCAGCAAAGCATTCTTTCATTTTGGAACCAACCGCAGTCCAGCAAATGATAGTACCTCAAGGGGTTCAACCATTACCACCCCAACCTGCAGGGAATGTAGTCAGCTCTCCCAACTTAGTGAAGCTTACGACTGTAGCAGGTGGGCAATCAATTTTGGCACATGTGACACAGCCCCAGAGTATGCAAACAGTAACTCTAGCTCAAGGACAGAAGGTCATTGTACCTCAAGGACAGATGATTACACCTCAAGGACAAAAGGTGTTTATGCCACAAGGACAGGTGGTTTTATCTCAAGGACAGAAGATAATTGTACCTTCAGGACAGATAATTTCACCTCAAGGACAAAAGGTTTTTGTACCTCCAGTACAACAGGTGATTGTACCTCAAAGCCAGAAGGTGGTTACACCGCAAGGACAGATGGTGGTTGTACCTCTTCCAAGTCCAAACTCGACATCAATCCCAGGAACCAACAGTTCTGTACCAAAATCTTCAGTGGCAACAGTAAAACCCTCAACTTCAGCAACAAAATCTTCAACATCAGATGCAAAATCTTCAACCTCGACCAAAAAATCCTCAAATTCAGCCACAGAATCTTCAACATCAACCACAAAATCTTCAACTCCAGCAGCAAAGTCTTCAACTGCAAAATCTTCAGTTACAGCAACAGAATTTTCAACCTCATCAGCTGAATCTTCAACATCAGCAGTAAAATCTTCAACCTCAGCCACAAAGTCTTCAACTGCAACAACAGAATCTTCAACTTCTGCTGCAAAATCTTCAACTTCATCCTCAATAGTAAAATCAAGAGCATCAAGTCCACCTGGTTTCCTTGTAGTAGAGCAGTTCCTGTGTACATTCGGATGTCAGACGAAGACTTTTCCGTTGAAGGAAGACCTTCTGAATCATGCCAGCCAAGAACACAGCAATGATGAAAAGTGTTGTATCTGCGATGTTAATTTTGGAGACTACAAACAAGTTGTTGAGCATATTGTAGCTTACCACACCATGAAAGTGTGCAAACCAGTGCTGCCGAAGAGTCCTATCCCTGTACCTGACAGTAGTACATCACCTGTCGCGACAAAATCCTGCGGCACACCAGCCAAAAAATCGGAATCAGCGCCCTGTTTGTCCGCAACCCCAGATGTGACTACAACCACGCAGGAGTACAAGTGTACGTTTGGTTGCGACAATGAGGTATTTGTCAATTTCAAAAGCTTGCTATGCCACACAAGGGTACGTCATTGTTTGCGGTGTCAGTTGACATTTGATGAATTTGAGGATGCAAGGGTTCACTCGGAAACGGTTCACAAGACGGTGCTTACATTGCCAAGTAGAGACGAGTCTTGCTCGGACCCATTTGTTGTTATCAGGAAGCTGAAAAGTGGGGATGAGGCTAGCGTGTCCCATATGATTCAAACCTCCCTGGTCGATTCTGAAAGTGACGATGACAGTACAGGTGCCCATGAGGATGTCATAGAATTATCTGATGATGATGATGACATCGCTGCTAGCAATGATGAAGAGGTGGTTGCTTGTAATAGTGATGCTGAGTCGGTAGAAGAAATTGAAACTGATAAGGACAAAAATGATGAGTTGTTGGCCAGTGATGTGGATAAAAGCCAAGTAAGTCGAACACAGAAGGCGAAAGAGAAAAGTAAGAACAGTTCAAAGGATGAGGTTGACCAAGAGATAATTGAAATAAGTGCATCTCACAAGAAGACAAGACGTACTACAGGCGAGGATGTAAATGCAAGCAAAGGAACAAAGACAGCTGTAGAGACGGTTGAAACTGATGATAGGCAATTAAAGAAATCATCCCCAAAGATAGTTGAAACTGATGACAACCAATCTACAAAATCTTCAAAGACAGTTGAAATTGATGATAGCCAAACTAAGAGATCGTCTCCAAAGACAGTTGGGACTGATGATCACCTGTCAAAGAGATCATCCCCAAACACAGTTGAAACTGATGATAGCCAATTAAAGAAATTGTCTCCAAAGGCGGTTGAAACTGATGATAAACAATCTAAGGGATCTCCAAAGACAATTGAAACTGATGATAACCGATCTCTGAGATCATCCCCGAAGACGGTTGAAACTGATGATGGCCAATCAAAGAGATCTCCAAAGACAGTTGAAACTGATGATAACCAGTCTAAGAAATCCTCTCCAAAGACAGTTGAAACTGATTATAACCAATCTAAGAGATCATCTCCAAAGACAGTTGAAACTGATGATAACCGATCTAGGAGATCTCTAAAGACAGTTGAAACTGATGATAATAAGTCTAAAAGATCCTCTCCAAAGACAGTTGAAAGTGGTGATAGCCATTCAAAGAGAACATCACCAAAGACAGTTGAAACTGATAACCAGTCAACAAAGAGGAAAAGCACAGATGTAAATACTGATGAAGGAGCGAAGCGATCTTCTCCAAAGACAGTTCGATCTGATGACAACCAATCGACAAAGAGGAAATACACAGATGCAAATTCTGATGAAAGAACAAAGCAATCTTCTCCAAAGACAGTTCAAATTGACGACAACGTTTCAACAAAGAGGAAAAGATCAGAGAATGAAAGTGATCCCAACAGGAAAAGTGCTTCCAAAAGAAAGAAGTCGACAGATGAGAATGGCAATCGGAGATCAATGGATGACAACATGGCTCCTGGAGCTATTCAACAGATTATTGGTGATAAGGAAGAAGGTGATAAAAGTCGTAATTTATTTGACTCTATGGAAGATCAAACTTCAGTATCCGCTGGTGGAGATGCCTCATCACTTTCTTCTGAAAAGACTTCTGAGGTTGATAAGAATGTAAAATCAGGTGGCAAAGTCAAAGAAGTATCTGGAGAGTTGACGATAGCAGGCTTGAAATCGCCCCAAGACTCAAAATTGGCATCTAAAACAACAGCTCCAGACACTGGAAAAGACAAATCATTTGTTGGAGAAAATGAGCCCGCAGCAAAGAAAACGATATCGAAAACTGCATCTGCAGGACCAAAGTCTAGCAAGACGGCTAAGAGAATGTCACCCACATTGATGCTAGACTCGTTCTTCAACTGTGAGATATGTGGGATACAATTCGGTAATAATAAACAAAAAAGTGAGCATTTGAAAGCTGGTGGGTGCACCGCTAGACCTGTAACTCAACCAAAATTGAAAGCAAGACGGAAAAGCGGCTGTGACGGGATCAAGAGTGCTCTGTCAGGTGACAAGGACAGGAAACGGAGGAACTCTGGTAGTGATATGCTGCAATCTAAGAAGGCATCCAATAAACTTCACTCAAGTGGTTCATCTCAGACATCTGATGACCCTGGGACTTCTTATAAATTAAGGAGGAGGGAAAGTTTGAGTAGTAGACCAGAATCACCAAAGACCCTGTCCCCTCCACCACTATCTGTGTTTAAAGTTCCTTCGCCAGAACCCTCGCCGGTCAAAGTACCACCGCCATCATCAAAGATGAGTTACGAGGAGCATTTCTTGTGCACGTTTGGATGTGAAATGATAACGTTTGCCAAGTTTGATGATTTGAGATCTCATGCTAGGGATAGTCATAAAGGAGATAAAAAATGTGTACCGTGTAAGACAAGTTTGGAGACATTTAACTCGGCATTGGAGCATATACGTGAGAAACATAAGCTATGGTGTATGGTAGTACATTAAATCTGAGCTTTAATTAATTGATTACTTGAATATCTTGTGCTATTTTGATGTTCATTTTAGTAATTTTGCTGAAGTTATGGATATAATTTCCTTTGTATTTGCCCACCATTGTATGAAAATTAGATCTTACATATAAGTAAGTCCCTTGTCAATTGTGCAACTGATGAAATTAATGCTGTTGTTTTGTATATAAAGGAAGTTATGACAAAACAATAATACATTTTTATTATTGAGTTTTGTTTGTAAGATAAATGAACAAAATCGGTACACAAGCACTATGGGATGCGTGTATTTGGAACATCTTCAAAATTTATCCCAAGCTAGGGCATGTAGAGTAATTTTTCAAGCAAAATAGAATGCTTATTGTTGACCAAATCGTAGAAAGTCCGAAGTGATTATAAGAATATAGTTTTGTTTGATAAAAGTTAAGTTAATTTTTCTGTAAAATGAGACAGCTGACAAAACAAATATTGTGTTTCCAAATGTAAACACAAAATCTTAAGGCTTCTAGGTGAAATTCTTGATTTTCACACTTTGTACATCCTACTTGTGAAAGTTGTACTCAAATTGTCATTGTTTTGTATTAAAATGTGTCATTTTCAAGAAATATTTTTTTTTATTCTTTTGTCAATCACTGTATAAAGGTCTGTATATATGATGCATATAAAGAAAGTAGAACTGTACTTAGCTATTTTTGTTACTGATCCGACGGAATATGATAATGTGACGAAAGAAATTTGCTGATTTATCTAAATTTTAATTTGTAATTTTCTTGTCATGTAATTACGTAAATAATTTTTGTCATTTTATTTTTTCATACACCATAATTGGTGTTATTGTAAATAATGTTTTGTGTAATTATCAGTAAATTCAGTTTCTATAGAACCATGTTCTTAGAGTAAACTTTTTGTGAATTTTAATTTCACTAAATGGTACGAGTTTGCTATTGAAATCTATGTATATAATTCATATGAGTGGCATTTTAATTTCAGACAAGTATGTATAGTAAACTTGAAATGTTACGTGAAGTTTTGTTGTTTTATAGTAGACGAGTCAATTTTTGTTTTATGATTTTAAAATTTGTGTTGTAAACATGGACGATTTGTTTGATAATTCGCCTTTTGCACGAGAACCTCACATTTAGGGTTAGGCTGTAGTCTTGAACAAACTAACAAATGTTTTGTGCCACATGTCTTTTGTTTCCAATGCATTTCCTCAGAGGTGGTTTTCAGGATATCCCACAATGCATTATTCTGATACACTGATTGTATAATATGCCTGCAAATCCAATTCAACTCCTATACTTATGTACAGGTTGCTGAGGTTTTTGAGGTGTCAGCAATGTGGGTAAACACTGGGCTAGTGTGAAAATAAACACATCCCTAGAAAGATATGAATGAGTACTATTCAATGGAATTCTCAAATTCCTAATAGCCCCTTATCCAGAAAACCATTATTGCCTATTACATATCAGTATATCAGAATGATGCATTGTGGGATATCCTGAAAACCACCTCTGGCATTTCCTAATCAAAAACGGACGCTTGGTGTTGTAAACCATCAAATAATTGGCATCACATATATTAATTAGTGAAGTGTGGTGTTTTGATTTTTCATCACCAAGTCTCTGATATTATTAGAAAATACATTGGGATTATATAGTAGATTATAAGATAAAGACACCTATTCAGTATCGTATTGATACAGCGAAAATATGACAATTATACATGTAGGAATGTTCTATAGAGAGTAAGATTGGTGATGCATTAAACTTCTGCACTAATAAATTTTATATATCGCGGAAGAAGCGTGAACCAGTCGTTAGGGTGATAATCGGATTACACGTAACATTTCGAGACTGAATTGCACCAAATATTTGGTAGTTCATTAGAAGTATAGCCCAACCCTTAGGATTTTATTTGTAGAAGTCTGAAATGTGCAAAGTGTAACAATTAGTTGCAAAATATTTTTTTTTCCATTAACATTGAGGCTCTTATGGCAAATGGCTGTCCATGCAGTAGGTCGCGTAAATGTACCTTATTTTCTAGTGTTGTAAACATGGATTTGAAGCTGATAAAAGTTGAGATATGGCTTTATCAATCACTGATTATGGTGATAACATAATTTTGTGTCATACTCATAGTTCAACATTATTTGTATAGTATATTTTGAGCAATGTATTG
>JXSR01S022122.1:2181-16188 GCA_000969725.1 Ophiothrix spiculata | reverse complement strand
TATTGTCTTAATTAAGACATAACCTCACGGCAGATATTTAAAAACTCACAACAGATGTTTAGGTAATATCTCAAAGGTTACAAAAACGGCAAGAAAGTTAATCTAAACCTCTAATAAACTCTCCTGGGAATAAAAACCAAAAAACACCAAATTTCGATTCAGATTTGGTTCGACTGAACCAGATCTGGTTCGCGAATCTGGTTATTTGCTCGGACTGTTGCAATAGAATAGAGGTTAAACTTCATCTTTGATTAAAGTTTGACACTGTGTTATGAGAAAAATATGCTATAAAAATCTCCAATTTGAATGGAGATAATGGGGCAAACTACACGAGAGCTTGGAATGTACATCCATGTTCATCGATGTACATTCCTGGAGTAGAGATTGTGTCTACATGATGACACATCAACTAGATGTGGATTCATGCTGGGTATTCAACTGTGCGTATGTGTTTGCGCCTACGCGTTATACCTACGTGTACTACCAAGTCGCATGTCAACGCGCACGCACACACTCAGTGTGCGAGGCGCACGAATATATTGACTTGAATGTACATCCTGGGAATTTACATGGATGTACATTTCGTGCCCTTGTGTTGTTTGTCCCAGTGTTGGGAGTCGATAAAGTGTTCTTTAATACTTCTAGGACAAATTACTCTTATTAATTACAATTATATTTGTATCTTTTGCTTCAAAATTCTTCATAACCATCTTAAAATCATTACACACAACCATTTTACACCAAACAAACTGACAGTCTCCTCATTGGTATTAATAATCCAATTTTTATTGGCAATTGGTACAATAATCATAATCTGTTATTACATGGCTATATTGTATCTTACAATATCTCTTCATTTATACAGTTAACTATATAATAATAAATGTGCATATACAAAATATACATTTATACTTTTCATCATATTAGAATGAAAGTTTACCATGTTGGTAATATAAAAAATCCTTAAAGCAACACTATAAGATTTTGATCAGAAATAGTTTTGGGTAAAAACAGCCTAAAATGAAGGAATGTGACTATCTGAAAGTGTTTTCAAGTGTATTTTGTCAAAAACTTGTTGTGCCACAGAAAAATGGACAAAAAGTACATGCATGATTTCCTTTATTAATATCTACCAAAAACAACCCCAATAAGCTGAACAAAAATCAAAAGTCATGGGTGACAGGGCATTTCAGTTTAACACTTTATAGTATTGCTTTAAATTTAAATCTTTAGATTGCAATCAAAATTATTTACCTTCGACTTTTCAATAGCTTGCCCTGTGGTCTTCATTTTTTTATACTGAATAAATCCTTACATTTTCTTACTTTTTAAAAAATAATAGTTTTCACTGGAAAATTAAACAACTAATTGAGTCCTAAATTTATAAACCCACTCAAGTCCAAGGTTTAGGCCACAATGTGTAAGTAACGGAAAAAATTGTTGCTTTTATGTATAAAAAAAAAAAAAAACCCTTAGCCTAAACAGCAGGCGAAAAAAACATGATAAAAGAACATCAGGTATGTCCACAGAATGTTACACAAATATTGAATGTTTATGAGTGCAATGGTACAAATATTTCATGAGGTGAAAGATCAAATGCTCCATTCAAACGAGGCAAAGCCTAGTTGAATGGGGCATTTGATTTTTCACCGAAAGTCATCCTTACTTTACACACATCCGCTGTTTTTTATGCTCATAAATCTCCTTGCTTATCTTTACTCTATAAACCTTGAAGTATGCAGCAAGCAATCAGACAAGATTAATAGAATATCCCTTTTGAAGAATATGGTCGGCTGCGCAGAAACTCCCGGATTCACAGTGCTTTCAAAATGCATCATGGGACATATGAAACTAGTCTATTTTTACAGGAAACAAAGCATGATGGGAACTGTGTGCTGGCTGTTGTGTGACTGGAATATCTTTTGAATCCAGCATGTAAACTAAAAAAAAATTAAAACACAGGCAAAATTGATTTGCATTGACATTAGTACAAAATGGTCACATCTAGATATGAACTTATCCCAAACTTTGTAGTAAACTGGCACTGCTATTTTCCTCCTATAAGTTTTATGACAGACGCGGCAAGGGGGTGGTATTCAAGTTTGGTCTGGTAGGGGTGTGCCGCTGGAAAATTTTAAGTACCAACTACCATCCATGTATATACCAATTTTTAAAAAAAGGACCCATCCATATACAAAATGCCCAAACCTTGAGTCAAATTTACACAAAAATTGAAATTTGCTACAAAAAGTTATGGTCATTTTTTTTGCGTGAATTTCCTTCTTTGTTTGATACTTAGATAAGATCCTAAATTTGTGCTATTTTGGCCCATTGAAAAAAAATTGAAAAACAGACCATATTTTGCCAAAAAAAGGGCCCATTGGCATACCGCCAGCCTGCTTTTGGTACCCAAGTTTGCATCACATCCCCATAATCAATTTTGTACATACTTTATTACTAAGAGTGGTCTTGAGAATTCAATACACACTAAAATTTTAATTGATGTTTACTCTGGTTTGTCTGACGCCATTGTCCTTCACACAGCAAAAACTCTGAGCAAGCCACATATAAGCATATTTAATGCAATGTGAACAAATGTTATGTGCTTGAATTTTTATTTGTGGTCAGAATAGTATTGGTACATGTTTATTTTTGACAGATTAACTCAGAAATTGCATCTATATATTTCAACAGCATCATTATTAAACATCTTATCATACCAGCAATACAAACTATAGATTCATCATATCAAAAACTATTGTATCAAAATGTCCAGGCCTTGTTTATTTGTATCAAAACAACCGGCCTTAATAATTTCCCAGCCCTAATACACACCTTGTTGTAACACACACATGATTGATGTATCAAAAGCAGGGTTACTATGGTTACAAACTGGCTGTTATATGTGATCATACACCAAAGAAAGTGTATATGTGACTGTCCATTCCAAAACAGCCTTAAATGCAGCCTTTTGTCATTTTCACTTTTTTAAATATTTGCAAAGACCAAGTTATAAGAATGACACCTCGATGAACTTCACTCGATTTCTAGAAGTCAAGTTATGATTTGTCAAAGGTTGTTAGGGGGTAAAATGTATAACTGAGATGATGCGGTCAAAGATCAGTAAGCCCTATATTTTTTTTGTTGATTGTCTTCAAAACATGCAGATATATTTCATACTTCCGATCATTTTCTTGAAATGAAACTTTGCTCGTGTTATGTCGTAAGCACAAGGATTGTGAATCTGTCAAAAACTCAATTACGGCAAATTACAACCTTGACATTTATTTTCATCTGTAGCGAAAAATAAAGTTTGCTGCATTTACGGCTCAATTGAGATAGACGGTCACATACATCAGCATGCAAGGATTATGAGATTTCTTAAACTGAAGATGAATATCCAATGTAGTGCCATAAGGCCTAAATCAATTGTTTGATTGGCGTAACCCGACCGACCCTATTTTAACCACCGGCCCTAAATATTTTTGGTTTTTTGAGCATGGTAAAAAAAAAACCAAATCTCAAATTTGATGGGAATCGATTCATGGGGCCCCGAGATATGGCTTGAAGGACATTCAAAATGACAAATAAAAGATGTTTTACAGAAAAAGTAAAGAGGTTTTTGTATATGTGTCATATATTTTGTGTTCTAGTATGTGAAACATAAAATCCGACCGACCTACCCTATTTTTTTTTCTTATGTTACGCCAATCAAACAATTTTTTAGGCCTAATCGGGACTCTCAAAAACAGGATTCATTGATGCAAAGCAAGAAAAGTACTGCTATGCCTGCTTCCCCCGTTAACATAACATTTGATATTTTATGGAAACTTAGGTATGTATGTTCAAGACCAGGTTTAAAGATGGACCTGGTTTAAGTGAAATTTTGTTTCACAGCTAAATATATTGTCCTCAACCAATATTGTCATATTTTGTGTTGTTCGTAAGATTTATAGTTAAATCTTTCAATTTTGAAAGTTGTTGCAGTTCAAATGCTTTTTTATAGCAGTAGTAATTTTGACTTAGACCTGTTCTAACTTTAAACCTGGTCTAAATCTTAAACCTCTTTTGTGCAAACGGACATTAAGGTTTACAATATATTTTTGCCTTGCATATGGAAGTTGTACAATATACTGCATTGTCTGGCTTCAAGTTTCTATATACAATGTATAGCAACACAGTTAAACATCTTTAAATATAACAACTTGAAAAATCATGATACTTGGCAACAGTACACAAGTATTAACAGAAGATTGCCAAAAAGAAAGTTAATGGCAAGTTGATGAAACACTCCCACCAAGTGTAATATTTGGACTATATATGACACGCAAGGGAAATGAGTCACTTGTCATTAATTTTCTATTTTGATATTTTATTACAACCTAATTGTGCCTTAAAAATACAACAATTTGGTTTGAACCACCATCGTCATTGGTCATCCGTATTCAGACATACTAATTCTTCCAACTTTTAAAACAAAATAACAAAAACTTTTACCTTTATTGCTCTTTAATCAATATTTCTGACATCTAACTTCTTCTGGTTTCAGAGTAGCTGTCGTTGTTACAGAAGACCAAGCTTGTAGTTGTGGCAGACAACCAAGCATTTGCAATTTTTGTAATGTGGCAAGACATATCTACATATTGCAGAGATGGCCTGTTCCAAGAAAAGTTGAATTTAAAAGTTGAATTTATTCCAACTCAAAACAATGTGTTGTTTAGAAATCATGACAGTGTAAATGATATATCACCTTATCGTGCTTGCTGCAAAATTTTCAAGGTGCAACAAGGTTGAGTTTGCTTTGCACGTTGGAAATTTTTGACATCATTCTGGTCGTACGACCACCATGATAGATACTCTGAAATCAGCTTTAATCATGTATCATTTGTGACGAAATGAATCTTATCTATTAGTTCTAAAAGTGTTCTCATGAACTTTGGCAAGATGATCCTCTTCTGCTTATGATCACCATGTTTCTTTGCCTAAATGTTATAATGAATCCATACATGTGACCATTAGCAAACAAGCTGTAGATTTTGCCTCAGGTCATTTCCACTTTTATAACATATCTGAAAGGACCAAGTTACAAATATTATAAAGACATCCTAATCATTTGACATGCGCAAGTGAAGTTATGACCCTTCAAAAGTAGTGATGATTAAAATCTACCCATTTTTACACTGTTATTAGGAAATGTTATTAGGAAATGTTATGTCAAAAATATATAATATGTTTAATGCCTATGCAATATTCATGCTATGATTGTAACACTTCTAATAACAAATCCGTAATCCAATGGGTCAACATAGCATTTGAGATTAAAAGACACAACTTGTTGGCCATTAAAGGACTCAATTTTGATTTTTTTTAAATCAAAACCTGCTTGAACATTATAAATGGTTAATTTTGATCTAAACCTCAACATGATTGATCATATTGTTGCAGAGGCATGACATGACAATCCGATAACTTTCAAAAAACAATGACAAACAAAACATTCTTCCTTTGTGGCCTGTAACTCAAAATCAATATTTCTGACATGACTTGAGCAATTAACATACTGACTCGGACTCCTGCATTGTTTTACTAGGTCATGCAGGTTATTTAGGCCAAAAAAAAAAAGTTATTTGGTTGTCCTCGACCGCCCACCCCTATTTCTCGAAAGTGGAAAAAAGTTTTTACAGCACAAAAGTATACTGCGCCTAATTTTCAGATTTCCAAAAAAGTTCATTTTTCTTTGAGAATTTTGATTTTTTGAAAATGTTTTTTTTAAGTTGTTGATTTCATTTTGTTTCCATTTTAATACTGTTTTTAAACAAGTACTGACTTACATTTGAAAAAAAAATCCGCCCACCTGCACTTGCTCAAAAAAAAGTTGTGGAGGACCAAGCTTTTAGCCAGGATTTGAAAGTAGGGCGTCCAAATTCGCGGCTGGGCGAACAGGCCAGCTTCAATCAAAACATTGTGACGTCAGCATCATTAATATTCATACTTGACAAAGAAGTCAAGGATTACGCGCGCTAGTTTGTAAACAAAATGGCGACTCACTGGGGAACGAACGAAGAAAAAACCCGATATAAAACCCATTTTAAGTTCATAAAGTACAATAAATTGGTCAGATTTTGTGATGATGAAGATTATTGAAGCTAAATTCTAACATTCAACATCGAATTTCATATGGTAAAACGTATTTTTGGACGCCTTATTGGACGGCATATGCATTTTACAGGGCGTCTGTTATCGTGACAGGCCGTCCAAAAGATGACTTGACGGCTCTCTGGCTAAAAGCTTGTGGAGGACAACCAAACTATTTATTTTTTTTGGCTATATGTGTGTCCATAAAAAAAATCAAAAAGAAAAAAAATCACATAATTCAAAATCATCTTACAATTCACTAGTGTATTGCATAATCCCAAATATTTGTTACTAAGGTACAAAATTATATATTTATATTTGTTATGGCAAATTTACAGCTGTTATTATGATATACAGGGTAATTAAATACAAAATGAAGATTAACATGGAATGGATACGTATATATTTTATATTAAACTAAAATAGAATAATGTTCCTGGCTCAAAACTGAGCCAATTCAAAAAAATATCTTATAACTCTGCTATTCCTAAATAAGTGCATACACCTCCCCTATTTTTGTCAAAAAAAAATCATGTCTTAATAATAGAGGAGCTGTATGCAATCGATAAATACATAGGAAATAAAAGTTTAAATAAGTTAAAGTAGACATAAACTTGCTATGGATCTTTCTCGTTTCCCTACTCGGTATTTGTAACCAAAATTCGGAAAATCTACTTTTCCAAAAAATCATGTCATGCAAGCTACAGTACAGCTCATAACATGATGGCATAAACAATTTTACATATAAAAGTTGTAAAAAGGTTTATACTAAAACTCATGCCTTCAACAGAACTAGCACAAAAATGCTTAAAACAATCATGATAGTATACATACATTAACAATGTCAATTTAAAAAGGACTGTAAACAGTTGAAAGACAATCATTGTTTCTATTTTTGACATGGTTTCAAAACCATTATTATTGTAAACATTAAATGGATCAAGGGCAGGATTTATAAAATTGAAAATATTGCAACACATTTTGACCCAAGTCGTCATTTTCTCTTAGAAAGTCACCTCGATTATTAGGTCATCTCAAAAAGTATTCCCTAACTCATAACACCTCTCAAGAGGGGTGAAATACGGAAATTCAATAATACTTATGTTGTTGATATAATTTTGAACACAAAACTGCAGTTGCCTCTGAAAAGGAGCTTTTGTTTTTCAGGCAGTTGTATAAGCATCTATGTCAGGCCTTCTCAAATAACAGCCCAAGGGCCAAATACGGCCTGCAAATTACTTTTATTTGGCCCTTCGATCGCCTCTGGAATACAGAAGTATATAGGAAAAGCATTGAAAAGGGTCTTTATTTGGCCCTCCAAGATGTATTTTTGAACTGCCATTTTCCCTTAATGGCCCGGCCGCCAACAAATTTAATTGAGAAACCCTGATCTATGTCTACAACTTTGTATAGCGGCTTCAGTGATTATTTATTTCATTTATGCCTAATTAGGACCAGCATTTTCCTCAAAATTTCAAGGAAACAGTTTTTATGGACTATTCCTTATGTAAAACACTGAAATCCTCTTGAACACAGCAACACAAAGCATCCTGCTGAGAAATCAGACTTGGGCCAAATGTGTGTTTAGCAAATCACTACAAGAGCTGCATGTCTCACTTGTCCCTATAAGCAGGCCCTCGAAATCCGCGGTAACGCGGCCGCGCCGTTCCCAGAAAAAAGTTTAAAGTCCCAGAAAAAATCGGTAAGCTTAAAAAATACAAATATAAAATCAAATAATAACAAACATTTCTGATGACAGATTATTTTTTCTGGCAATATTGAATGCAGAAATACAAATAAATGAACCAATAATGCAAATTTTGGGGTCAATGTCAAATTACTGACAAAAGCAAGTGATTTTTTAGAGCAATTTTAACAATGTTGTCATAAATCTCACAGAAAATTCTCATCAGCACTAGAAAAGTTCCCAGAAAGCTTGATTTTTTTTCTATACCCTGCCTATAAGACTGCCACATCAAAAGGTACAATACAGACAGATTCTGAAATATGGACAAATTAAAGATGCATTGAACAAGTTCAGCATCATCCCCATTTATTTTCCTCCAATATTTGGAGATTTTTGCATTATTTGAAATAATTAATGCTAAAAATGACAGCATGCAAAGTTTCATTGTCAAATTCAAACCCTGTATTTCAAAATATTTAGATATTCTTTTATTTCTGATTATTGTTGTCGACAATGATAAATACTGCCCCCTAGAGTTACAACTTTAAAATAGTCTTTCTCAGGAGATCTAATGGAAACTTTTGACTTATCAGCAATCTATGATGTGAAAGGATCTATTTACAAACAAATCCTTGCCTCCTTTCGGCTTTTCTGAATTTTACGATCAAAATTTTCCCAATATTTGGTAATCAACTTTTATTTTCTAACATATTATGTGTAAATTATCTACAAATAAAATTTTGTCTAATGCCCCTTAAAGTGGTAAATTATTAAGAAAATAAGATATCAGTTTTTTTCTCACAATAACTTTAAAAATGAACATACAATTTTCAAAAGCAATGTCCGACTTAAAAAACTTTTGTTCAAATAATACAAAAACCTTCAATTTGTCAAATGTAAGCGATATGGTACCTTTTGATATGGCGGGTAACATATCAAATGGAAGAAGGGTGTTTTGCAACTCCAAAGAAATCCATGTCTGCACCTTTTTCCACATAATTATGGCAGTGTTTATACAAAAATATAAATCTTTTTTATGACCACATGGTTTGATCACATTTGACAGCTTTTCACTATCAAGGTTCTGTATTCTACATTTTTGACATTTCATGGACATATTGCTGTAATCTGTCAATGATTTCTGAAGTATCAGATCCCGTTGAGACTCAAACTAAATTCAGCCTAAACATAAGATTTATGACTTAAGACTGATTGATGTAAAGCAAATCATTAAAAATAGTCTTCAACTGCTGATATATTAATGGTGCATTCAGGGTCTGGGGATATCCATCGGTAGATGCCACTCACAGGGCCACTCAACATCGATCTGCAAATCGAGAAGCTATAACTACATGAAACGGCCTAACACATATGGCAATCGTTCATTGCAGTTGGATTTGTTCCAACTTCAAGCAGCGATATGACATTATACTTTATAGACAATCATATGGTTCTTGTGATTTTTCTCTTCTCTGAAATTTTAACTAATAATAAATTGGAACTGCAATATTTTTTTGTGGCCAAATTGAACAATTGGATCTTTCAAAATACAATTGGGCCATTCAAATATAATATTTGAATGATGCCGTTGTTGATTTGTTTCAAGCTTAATGTAGACTGGTAAGTTTTCCGTGATTTAAAACATCAAATTCCGTGATTTCCTGCGACGTAATTTCACATAGGGAAAATTGTTTACAAGGGCATAAAACATTGCTTACTATAGTTGAACATTTCCCTGATACACATTGAAGAATACACGCAACAACCAAAGTCTAGTAAAAACGGATGATTAAAAGAAGTCACTTGCATTTTTTTTTTGTTTTAAAGTTGAAATTTGTTGAAAAGAGATTTTATTTTCATTACTATTATCTCACATTCTCTTTATTTTTTCATCAATTCTTTTTTGTCAAGGAAAAACATGTTTTTGTGGATTTCTGTGTTTTCCGTATATTCTTAGCTGAATGACAACGATGAAGTGCAATACTCATCGGCAGACCCTGAATCCACCATTAACCATATGAATGTATATGTTTTCAGAACATTGGTTAACACTGTTTTGTTGATCTAATGCCTCACACAATATGAACAAAATTCCAGGAACAGGGCCTTACTATATTTTTGTTTTCATTGTCAAAGGAAACATGACCACTTTAGCTAGCAGTATCTTCAAAGATTTAATTTGTCTACATTGGATTATGTAACAGAAGTGCTTGAATTGTGAAGACTTGCACCCCTAACCACAACCACGAAGACATTGAACTGTTTTCTGCAAGATCAGATGCCAATACAAGGCGAAATTGTTTTTGATGCACATCAATGTCCGCTATACATTTAAAGCGTTCGCAAGACTGACTATGCCGAATTTGGAGACTCCAAATTACGGAAGTTCACACTCCGGATAACAATTACCATGACATTGAAGCATATCTGTGTCATGGCTGTCCCACATGCATTTAAAAAAAAATATCAGTCATTGAGGCAATCTACACGGAGTACAGATCCAGATGGATATGCATCTTCGAGATCTGAGATCCGCATCTCCTTTGACCGCTTACACATACGCATATACACAAAGCGCTGTACAGCAGATCCAGATCCAAGCCCCATGTGGCCAAAGTCTACTCCAAATGAAGATGCGCATTAATCTTGATTTGCACTCCCATGTAGATTGCCCCATTATCAAGGCTTGACTATGCCACATCTGCAAAACTTCTTTGTAAAAGTTCACAGCTAGGCAAAACAATAATTTATTGGACAATGCAAACAGATATCCAGAGTACAGGGCCCATTGTTTTGTAAATACAACCCCTACCATGGATTATTGTGTAAATTGCCCAATAAATATTTCCATATATCTATGATGATGATGACATTGAAGCATTTTCTTCAAGATGAGGCACCAAAACATGGCTAAATTTTTGTTGATGCATATCAGACTCCCTCTGTACATTTCAAATCTTTGACAGTAAACGCCACATTTGGAAAACTTCACTTTGTTTGCACTTTCAACTACGGTGATGATGAAATTGATGCATTTTCTGCAAGATGAAATGCCAAAACATGGCACGTTTTGTTGATGCATATCAGATTCCCTCTGAACATTTAAAATCTTTATCAGCAATGCCACATTTGGAAAACGGCAAACTTTCAATTACGGCGATGACGACATTGAAGTGTTTTCTTCAAGATGAGATGCCAAAACATGGCTAAATTTTCGTTGATGCATATCAGACTCTCTGTACATTTAAAATCTTCATCAGTCAATGCCATATTTGGGAAACTTCACTTTGAAAATTTGCACTTTCAACTACGGTGATGATGACATTGAAGCATTTTCTGCAAGATGTGACGCCAAAACATGGCTAAATTTCCGTTGATGCATATCAATGTCCGCTATACATTTGAAGAGTTTCTCATTGTCTATATCCTCAGGTAGCTTGGTCAAGAATTGGGCTAGCTGAATGAAATCAAAGGTCAGAAGAATGTCTTCATACATCAAAAGGATACCTGAAGAAAGACACAGAAGTAGTTTAGATTGAGTATCATCAAAGAATTTAAAAGAAGAAACTTTTGTCTCTCATAGAGCAAATATATTGTACACAGGTTTCGTACACCTTGGAGCCTTTAAAATTCAAGGACTTTTCAATGACTTTCAAGGTCCAAAAGCATGATTTTCAAGGACTTACCACAGCATAATTTGCAGTATGCTGAACTCTTGTTCCTGCCAACATCAATCCACTCGCTGAATTTGGGATCAGTTAGCCATAAATTATCAATTTTCAAGGACTTTCAAGGACTCTGTGCAAATTTCCAGGACTTTCAAGGCCTTGAAAAAGGTGTTTTCAAATTCAAGGATTTTCAAGGACTCTCAAGGACCGTACGAACCCTGTGTACATCTGGATTTTTTCAGATAGCTATGGGCATAGTGCATACAGTTTTCTCCTGACACACAGACAGCGTGTGCATTTTATTTCATGCTGACGGGACAGGGTTCCCAAGAGGGGGGGGGGGGAGTTGGGTTATGTGTGTTGTCATCATCGAGCAGAAATAAACGGGAAAGGGTACTTTTTTCATGCATGGTCGCGGTCCGTGAATAGGGTAGCAATTTCATGCACTTTTGACGAAGGACATATTTTTAAGCAGTTGTACAGTACAGTCACTAGTCAGTGTTTAGGGTATGAATCTTAAAGACACAGAAATTCAAACTGCATAAGTTTATTACCTACTACTTTTTAGTACTTTTTCTATAATCTCTGATAAATAAGAAGCATATATATGGAATTTGCAATCTCCAATTTTTGGTTTGGAAACAAACAATGTGAACAGCACTAGTTTAGTATTGTTAGGCCAGTGAAAAAGGGTAGCCTGTTTGAATGCATGCCCGTGATAAAGATTCCAAATTTGCATTCAAGACGTACGTTTCGGCACTAATCTAGAAAGGCTTGCTCGGTGATGACAACATGCAAAAGTATTGGAGTGGGCCCCTGGGGCTGTTTTCTAAAACAGATGCCCCTTGTACACAATTTTTTTGTATTCCATTAGATTTAGAACTTGCAATGTGTTTTGTATATATTCAGTCAAATATCCAAAGTTTAATTAAAAATTTAAAAATCTTTTCAAATAACTGGTCTTACCTAGAGCTGTTCTAAACAAGAATTCTTCTCCGTCCCTGAAAAAGACGTCCCAGACACGACAAGACACGTCCAGAGGTAGCGATTTACTATGGAGTGTGTATAACCTAAAACAAAAAACACAAAAATATCACTGAAAAATCTAATAGATTACACATAGCTTTCACTTGTAGATGCGTTTGCTGAAAATCGTGAGGATACCCTCTCAAAGTTCAATTTTAGAATAAGTTGTGTATAACCCAAACCCTGTTTTTGACTTTTTGTTTTGAGAACCCCTTGCGCCAATTTTTTGAGCTTCTGCGCCAATTTCGCGAAATACGGCTTTAGCGGGAACACTGTCAGGCACTATTTTTTAATCATAAAGAAAGCCTTCTATATTTAAGTACTTGGCATCTGATATTTTTTCAGCAAATTAAAAAGAAAATAAGTTGCATCACTGCATTAAGCACTTAAATTATCACACATGTATCCAACGAATCTAGCTCTGTGCCTAGCGGTTATGTTGATGCAAGTCCTAGAGGTAAATAAATAATTTGTTGAGCAAATGTTGATGATCAAGCACGCAGCGCATTGCAGAAACGGGGGTTGCGCGTTGAATGCATATATGATAACGTGGTATGCTTAATGTTTCGCAATTTAACACACTCGTTGTGTGCCGACACTCATCACAAGGCACAACATGGGTTTGAATACAAAAGCCAGTTCATTCTGCCCTATGTAAATGTTCAGATTCAGATTCATTTTATTTTTCCATCATAAGACATATAAATACAAACCAAATAGAAAATAAGTAGGGCCTACGTACAAAAACAAGGAGGAAGTGTACCAGACGGCATAGCCTGAAAAGAGTTCCACCTTTACAAATGACACAGACATAACATTTAAAACAAACCAGTGGTCAAAAAATATATATTTTCTAGCTAGTTTGAAAGCAGTTGAAGTGATGCTGGTAGATAAACCCAGATTATATACGCAATATTTATGAGTGTTTACAAATGTGACAAACAATGTGTTCCTGATCTCATTGTTTCAGAACTCTGTTATCCTTTTGCACCCTCCTAATTTCCCTGTACTCTGGACTAAAATACAAAATATAAGTTTCATACAGAAGCTTTCTTAGACTACATGCATCATTAAGCTGAAACGAATCTTTGGATTAAAAATCAATATAGATTTGCAAAGGTGAACGGTACCTTTGCTTTACTCCTCATTAGACATGTAAGGCCTAAAAAAAGGTTTGTTTGCCCTCCGCGACCAACCCTAAAATGCTAAAAATTTGGGTCGGGTATTTTACTTTTTTTTTCTTTCAAACATGTAAAATATGAAATCTCAATATTTTCGATGGAAAACGTAAAATTTAGCAGTATAAAGTCACATTTAGTAGTATAAAATGCATATTTCCTCTAAGTAATGACCCACAATCTTTGATTAAGCCTTGCTTTTGCTTGGTATTCACGATAAAATCCATGGAATGACATCATTCTTTAAAATATATGTGAAGAGTAAAAAAAAAAAAGATCAACCGACCGACTGACCCAAAATTTTAATTTTTCC
>JXSR01S022121.1:26205-42714 GCA_000969725.1 Ophiothrix spiculata | reverse complement strand
GCAAAAATTGCAATTTTTTATGTAAACAAAAGAAAAATACGGCATCTAATGTTTATGTTTTAGATTTTAGTTCACAATCTCAACGCTACCTTGATAGCTCAGCGGTAGATCTCTCGCTTCGTAATGCATGACTTACCCCAACCATAATCCATGGTTCGAGTCCCCGCAAAGGCAGTGGAAACTATTTATCTTTTCAACATTGAAAAATAGTTAGGATTCACATTTTCCTGAGCATATGGATTCCTCGTACCCTTAAAGAAGAGATTCTCTTGAAAGGACAAAAATGGTTTTATAAACCCTTATTTTATGAATGCGCGTTTTAAGATGCGCGATAATTACAAGAAACTAAAAATCGCGTTGCAAAACCAAATACACATTTGAAAAGTTAACAATTTTTGATAGAAAAAATGATGAGCAAAATATTCTCAAACATATGCTCCTTTACCGTTACAAACTCAATGACATGAAACAAATACATACATAAATAAAACATATAAGAGGAAAAGTTATAAAAAGGCATGAAGAGTGTGACATCATAAATATCTGCTATTAGAGAACATTCATTACACAAAATATATAAGTTAAACACTGTTTAACTACTTTGTAATTGCTATATAATTCAGCTACTAACTTTGTGGCTACATCAAAGATTAAGTACATTACCACGAAAATTAGGATAAACTAAGAATAACTATTTAAAATGTTTACATAATGGTTCAGGCTGACAAACACTCGTATTGTTTTTGATTAGAGAACAACCGTATTTTGTTATTGTTAATGTGACGAGGTTTGGAAACAAATCCTTGAGACTGACAAATATACTGATAATAACAGCGTAATTTTTCCGGAAAATGTCTTATTTTTTCTTGATTTTATCACTATTGTAACCTAAAAATAATATTAAACACATAAGACGATTATTAAAAATATGTTTGTGCGTAAGTGTAAAAAATATGAAAGTCTAACAAAAGAATTTACCAAACGAGTAAAGCAACTCACCGAAAGTTATTGCATGATCAGAAATGACATTAACATGACATTCAAGTTCAAGGTATAATGTATACATTGTAAAGCTGTCATTTTGTGTAAATGTTTAGAAACTTTAGGGTGTAGTTTATTTCTAAACGCCTGATGAAAATCAGAGGTCCAATTTAAAGGAGCATTGGACAAAATTTCAAAATTTTATTTGTGGATGATTTACACTATCTATGCTAAAAAATAACAGTCAATTACTAAATATCGGGACAATTTTGATCATAATATTCAAAAAAGTCAAAAATTCAAATTTTATTTTGTTTATTGATCTTGGGTATGAGGCTATTCTCTAAACGTATTTATTGATGCTATATCAAGTGAGAGGCAAAGATTTGTTTGAAAACATTCCTTTCACATCATAGATTGTAGATAAATCAAACAAGTTTCGAATTTGCACGAGATCTGATGAAAAGGTCAATTTTAAAAATTCAAATATAGAGGGCAGTATTTATCGTTGACGACAACGATAATTAGAAATAAAAGAATATCTAAATATTTTGATATAAAGGGTTTGAATTTGACCATGAAACTTTGTATACTGTCATTATTACCGCTTATACTTCAAATGATGCAAAAAATCAAAATGTATGGGGATGATGCTGAACTTAATATCCAATGCCCTTTAACCATCACTCGTGAATGTTTGTTTACAAGACGCCGTACAAGTCAGTCTGGCACGATCATCACAGCGAACAACATAGGGCATACTTTAGTTTACAGGATTGATAAAATCTATTCTTTTAACTATTTTTTTACTATTTAAAAAAATTAAGATAACGTTCAAGATTTAAAATGATCTTTTCATCCATTTCGTGATTTTAGGTTTGCAAGCAGAGTTCGAACTATTTCTAGTCATCAGAATTTGATAAAATTCGATATAGAGGTATAAATTCCAATTTCATAAAACAATTTCTCCGTATTATGCAACCGCGCTTTTTTCCTTCAATTTTTTCAAAGCCTAATTTCAACACAGCAAAGTACATTATCTAAAAACTGCGCGCAAGAGTAACACTAAGCAAAACCGATATGCCCGCCATTTCCAATAGTAACCATATTAGCATGTTTTCATTACATGTAATGAATCAACTCTTTAACAGTTTTAACTGTTACAGAGTTGATTCATTACATGTAATGAAAAAATGTAAAATACTTAAAAGTACTAAGTATTGCAAAAAACCACCTTTGTCTTGCCAAATTTACCTTGATAATATTAGTTTATAAAACATTAAGTATTGCAAAAAACCACCTTTGTCTTGCCAAATTTACCTTGATAATATTAGTTTATAAAACATTACATACAGTTTGTCCAAATAAAAATTGTGCAAGTTGAAAAGCGCCATCTGGGCAAAACCAAACTACTAGTTTGAAAAAAATAATATATAATTGTAAAGGAAAAACTCCAAGCATTCAAATGCCGCTTATTCTGATCAATTTGCTTATTTCAGTTTCGATTATATGCAGAAGTGAATTCAAAATTGTGCAACTTTTATACAGGGTGGTTCAAAAAACTCAAAACCCAAGTTCAAAGGCCTGTTTTACTTAGTAATTGTACCTCTATTACCTTCAGTTGGCAAAGACATCATGTGGGATAGGTTTTAAACCATTCCTACATTTTTGGTTAAGTTTTGATCTTTGCTTTTTAAGATACAGCCCATTATCAAAATATTGCTTCAAAGTGGCTTGTCCACGACTGCTTCTCCCTCCTTCTGACTTAAACCCTTCAATGGATCACACAACATTGATGTGTAATTAATCTAAGTATTCTAACCTGCACTTACTGCACTGCATGTTGTTTTGGAACGGGCGTTCCCTGCTTGAATTGAAGGCGTTTTCAAGGCATTTTCCTAGCTGATCTTTCAATGTAATTTCGTCACTTTACAGCACCTAAGGACCTGAAATCTATCTGACAACGATTGAGTGACTAAGTCCAACCACTCAGTTGGAAAACATTTACAGAAGAAGACAAAACAAACAAAAACATAAAAACAATCAAAATTACACGAGCTGGAGTTCAGAGGCCTTTTGTATGAACCTGTAATCTTAACTGCACCATTACGTTGCTGAAACTGGGGCTCCATTATCTGAAGCTATGTTCAGCATGTTCAGGTACATTATTAAATTAAAAATTGATGATCATTCACTTTCATCAGATAAACATGAGTAATTTAACATGCAGTACAACACGTGTGAAACCAAATACGGTGCATATCAAGGGGAACAGATTGAAGACAAAAACGAAGAAAAGCTTCCGTGGACAGGGCAATTTGAAGGACGGTTTACATAAAGAGCTGTATCTAAAGGCCTAATGATGCAAAATGCATAAAACTTTCATGGATGGTTTAAAAGGTATTAACAGTAATTCCTGTGCAAATTCAAGCTGATTGAGCTACAATTACTGTCTAAAACGTGATCTTGAACTTGGGTTCTAAGTTTTTTGAACCACCCTGTATATTAGGAAAGCATGAAAGAAAGCCGTGCATAAAAATGAAGGAGAGCATTATGTTTGTCCTTGAATTTGAAAATCAACAACTGTGATGTAGGTTTATTTGGTAACATTAGATAATTTAATGTTTCATCTTCCTATACTTACTAAAATAATTACAATCGGTAAAGACAGTGCATTTTTATGACATCCTAAAATATGGCGGTTTAGCAATTCTGCAAAATTACGAATTTCAGCAAAAATGAAAGATTTTCGATATATTAGGGGCTACACATTTGATTTCATTAGTGTTAATTATGTTTGTCATTTGTTTAAGTGAAACAAAACAAATGTAAATATTACTAGTTTTAGCTTGGTTAACGAAAAACAGCATTTAACATATTGATTGTGTAAAAGAAGTAGAGATAGTAGAAATTGGTTTTGTGCAGAATTACAGAGTGTCCCAGAAAAAAACTTACAATCTTTGCGTGTAATTTTTCTCAGGTTTAATGGACAGTCAGAAAGTTTGTAAAGGTTGCATTCGATAGTCCATGAATTGAACATTAAGATACCATTTGTTCGGTAAGGTACAACCAAAGTTATGTTTTATCAAATATTTGGGTGGATTTTTGTCTGGTCCAATTTCATGATTTTTGCTCATAAAGCAGAGATGTTTCTAAATGGAATAAACATGGGTCACCTTGAAAAAATTATCATATCTGTCTTATTTTTTCATCAAATTTGTTCATTTTTTCAGCATAGATAAAATAAAGCATTGATAAAAATTTGTTGCGGTTGAGTGAGCAGATCAAAGACATTTCTCATAGAACTTCATTCAAGCATAACTTCTGTTATAACATTTGTGCTTTCTCATAATAATAACAAATGGCCATAACAAAAACAAAGTAAGCATATTTAAGCCAAATTGTTTGGAGGGTATTAATATCTACCAAAAACAAACCCAATAAGCTCAACAAAAAATCAAAAATCATGGGTGACAGGGGCGCTTCATTCTAACATTTCATAGTATTGCTTTAATTTCAATAACGGGGATAAACTCTATATTTCTTAATTAAAATAGTCAGCCCTCTTCCGTATAAAGTGGCACAATTGTAATTTTTCACTTCTGCATTTAATTAGACATATCTCGACAATGTAATAAGCAAATTGAACAGAATAAAAAGACATTTGAAAGCTTGGAGGTTTTCCTTTACAATGATATACCATTAAAAACTAGCATTTTGGTTTTGTCACAGAGGGCGCTTTTCGACTTGCACACTTATTATTGGAACACACTGTATACAACTGCATCATAACTAGCATTCTAATGGCTGTAATGGTGATCAATAACGACTAAGCGGTAGTGATTTATGAAAGAAGCTAATAGAGTAAATGCACAACATGCTTCTTTGAAGAAAAAAAAACTTTTTGTTTGTCTACACGAAGCTGTTGGCCTTTGCCATATCTTAAGAAGAGAATTGTGCGTACCACCTTTATTGTTTATGATTATATGACCTGTCCATAAATGTCAGTCCTTTCATCGAGCAACCAGAACCAGGGTCTAGCTATTCCCGTCTCCGCTCCATAAGCCGAAATATATTTTATTGGAAGTTGAATCTTTATCAGCTTCTATCATTGTTGAAAGTACCGACAACAGCGCTTCTTTACTAGTATATTAATACAACCTTTTAAATGACGATTTTCTAACACTTAAAAACTATTTCGAAAATGATTTTCACAAACCTATATTAATACAAATCAAGTGAGCATTATTTCGCTTGTACGACACCGAACAATTAACTAAAAAATCGCGAGACTTTTTTTTTTGATGTTGTTCTTTTTTGTAGTAAAATTTCTTGTTCATGCAAGAAATAAAAAGGGAAAGTAATCTTTTACGCTGTATTCTAAAACCAATCTTTTATTTTAAACTAAAAAAAACCCCAAAACACCCCAAACAAACAAACAAACAAAACCAAACAAAAAACATCGGACACACGATGTAAACTATTCTTGATGTTGACCTATGAAGGAATCTGGAAAATCTCCCAAAGGATTGGTGAAGGATTAGCAATGCCTGTTATAGATCCCTCCCAATACTATTCTGATAGTACTTATCAATATCAAGAATATATCACCAAAGTAAAATTAACCAATTGGTACCAAAGCATTATTGACCAGCATTGTTTTGCTAAATTCCCGACTGCAAATGCCTTGAACACTTAAATCCATCAGAGTGCACATTTGCCAGTTTCTAGCAAGTTATTTCTGTAAATAACGCTTACTTTTCATAGTGCATCTAACTGGTAACAGGCAATATACCAACATTTTCGTCTTGAAACCCTTGTGGGTTTAGTTTAAGTGAAAATCAATTTCAAAAGTGTTGCTCTAGACGTAGTCATGTCCTTTCAAAAGTACTTGACCAGACTGCATTGACCATCAATCTCGATTCGTCTGGGTATTTTGGTCACCGAGATTTTCATGGCATTTTTATTTAACCAGCCTTATGTTGTCGCTTTTCTGTTTGGCTAAACACAGAAATTGCATAAGTTAATGTAATTTGATCTATGGGGATCACAATTAAATGGACAGAATGCGTAAACGGGTGGATGCTGCTCACTAATGCTCCTGCACTACAGTGTGAGACAGTAAAGTCCATCTCAGGTAAAGAGGGTTAAAGGAGCTAGATTAGATTTCACGGGGAATATAAAAGAAATCAATAGAAACCTTATGGACTGTTTTCATAGTCGTGCAGTTTTGTAGTTTTTGGTATAACTACGTCACCTTTTTTTTATATAGAAAGTGCCACTTCCAGTTGGCAGCGATGCAAGGCGACAAAAGGATGTAAACAATGTAAAAGAATGAAACATGGGTGCATCTTAATTTATTCAAAGAACAGCTAAAACTACTCAAAAAAACAAAAGAAGAACCACCGGAATTCCTACCCGAAAGAGTGAACATCACTCAACAAAGTGTTGTCGCTATCTAACCCATTTGTCTGGAGAAAACTTCTTACTTCTTTTGTAAAATTGAATGAGATAGTAAAAGTTCCCCTAAAAGAATTAAAGTTCACTCCAAATGTCAGCTGTTTAAATAAATAATTAAAGTTATTAATTGTTTTAATTTAAACTTGAAATCTGATCAATAAGCTTTAATTCTAATGTGACACTTGTCAATAATGTTTTTTCTTACGCACATGGAAAGGATATTCAATAGTTTTTGAAATTCAAATATAAGTAACCCTTACCCCTGTATCTGCATTATATATGTGCAACATAGTAAGATAAAGTTAAGAGTCACTTATTTATATAAACCATTGAAGTCAGTCATCAGATTTGCATACCTTGTGCGTATGAATTTGTATCATATATCTCGCTGCAGAATGTGTTATTGAAAAATATGAAACTCGACACGAAGGATTCCTGTCGCGTGAGGGAATAGCAAGTGTAACGAGATTGTTTCTAGATTAGCCGAAAAATCAAAACGTCTTATTGAATACAGCAAATATGTGTTGTGTACCGAACGTATTGAAATTCAACCCGATGGTTGAGTTTGATTTGTTTTCTTTATTGAATTCTGTTATATGTATTTCATGTTGTTATTTATGTTATTCTTGTTTGTAGTAATATTTCGTGTTCATGCAAGAAATAAAAAGGGTAAATAATCTTTTACGATGTATTCTAAAAAGAATCTTTTTTTTTTAACTAATATATATATATATTTATGATATCTCGATGCACGATGTAACCTATTCCTGATGTTTACCTATGAAGAAATCTGGAAAATCTCCCAAAGGATTGGTGAAGGATTAAGTTGACCTTTCCGATAATCGGGAGTTATCACAAATGTTAACATTGTTTATACCTTACATTCCCATATTGTGCCACGGATAATTTACCAAAGTTTTTCATGAAAAATGACTGCAAATCCTCTTGAAGCTTTTCTTTGCAACAGCATCCATTTTTGATCTCTTCCCCAGAATTATCCATTTCTGACCCTGTCACCAGAATTATTTTCCGAACCAACCGATTTGTCTCATCCAAACCTCTCCTCGTACAGATACATTGGCTACCAATGAAGTCACGGATTATTTACAAACTTATGTTGCTCACCTTAAAGTACACACCAAACAGGGTTGGTCTGAGATCTCGAAATTGTTATGCTTTTGTTCCTAGGTTATGGAACTCTCTACCAGTGTCTCTTTGCTCATGTTCCACCATCCAGAAGTTTAGTAAGGGTTTCAAATTCCTTTTTCCCAAGTAGAGTTTTCCTTTCAACCTCATGGACGCAGCATTTTATGGTATATTTTTAATTGATTCGTTTATATTTTGTTATGTATAATATTGCTTTTTATTTTTTGTTTTGTTTTTGTAGTTTAGTTCTAGTGTAAGTTTGTGAAACGCTTTAACTATAAGACTCTCTATAAATGTCGCTTTATTATTATTATTATTATTACCGATGCTTTATTTCCAACACCGACACATCGCCGATAATTCCTCAATGTACATTTCATAATAAACGCTCTTTTGGGGCCCAAAGATCTGCCGATGTCACCGAATGTTTTGCAAACATGTTATTTGCCCCTCCCTATACATTATGATGTTATAGACCAACATGAAGAATAAATCACCAACATAAAATTAAACAATTGGTACCAAGGCATTATTGACCAGCATACATTTGATAAGTTCCCGAGCGCGAATGCCTTGAATACTTAAATCCATCAGAGTGCATATTGGCCGGCTTCTGGCACGTTATAACGCATAATTTCCATAGTGCATCTAACTGATAATAGGTAGTATACCAACATTTTCGTCTTGAAACCCTTGTGGGTTTAGTTTAAGTGAAAATCAATTTCAAAAGTGTTGCTCTAGACGTAGTGCATTGACCATCAATCTCGATTCGTATGGGTATTTTGGTCATCGAGATTGTCATTGTCATTGCATTTTTATTTAACCAGCCTTGTGTTGTCCCATTTCTCCTGAACAAAGTATGAATCAACACACAAATTGTATAAGTTAATCTTATTTGACCTACGGGGATCACAATCAGATGGAGAGAATGGGAAACTGCTCACAGTGCGACATAATAAAGTCCATCTTTAGTTAAAGAGGGTTAAAGGAACTAGATTAGTTTCCGCGGGGAATAAAGATCTCAATTGAAACCTTATGGACTGTTTTCATACTCTTGCAATTTTTTAGTTTCTTGTATTTATAACTACGTCACCTTTTTTGTAGAAACATGCGACAAAAGGATGTAAACGATGTAAAAGAATGAAACCTGAGTGAATCTTAATTTATTGAAAAAAGGAGCTAAAACTACTCAAAAAATTACAATAGAACCTCGAAACAGTGAGAAAATAATGGGAGTTTAGATAACTCAAAAAAGTGTTGTTGCTATCTAATCCATTCGTCTGGATCTAACTTCATTCTTTTGTAAAAATTAATGAAATAGTAAAATTCCCTCTTAAAAAGAAACAAAGTTTACTCCAAAAGTCAGCTGTTTAAATTAAGTTATTCAATAATTGTTTGACACCAAACATAATATCTGATCAATCAGCTATAATTTTAATGTGATACTTGTCAATAATTTCTTTCGAAATTTACGCAAATAGAACAAATATTCGATAGTTTTTGAAATGCCTTTCTTCAGATCAAACCCCGGTATTATATCTGTGCAACATAGTAAGATAAAGTTAAGAGTCACTTATCTATATAAACCATTGAACTCAGTCATCAGATTTGCATACCTAGTGCGTATGTATTTGTATCATATATCTCGCTGCAGAATGTGTTATTGAAAAATATGAAACTCGACACGAAGGATTCCTGTCGCGTGAGGGAATAGCAAGTGTAACGAGATTGTTTCTAGATTAGCCGAAAAATCAAAACGTCTTATTGAATACAGCAAATATGTGTTGTGTACCGAACGTATTGAAATTCAACCTGATGGTTGAGTTTGATTTGTTTTCTTTATTGAATTCCGTTATATGTATTTAATGTTGTTATTGAATCATATTCACCAACCTTTAAGAATGTACCTAAGTAATGCATATATTAATATATAGCAACATTTTTACAGAAATTTGTCATTATTAGATATTTATAAATGTGGCATTACTTTGATACATATTTTAACAAAGTTTACACAATTTTTACGTAAATCGAAAATCGAGTGGAGGTAGTGCTGTTTGTCACTGAGATTGACAATTATCATGATTATACTCGTATACATTGAACGCATTGAAAATCTTATAAATTATGATTTGACCCTTGCCTGAAACTCCCCCGGGAGGAGGGGGGGGGGGCCCTTCTTAGTATAAAAGGGGTTATTAGGACGTACCGCAAATTATGGTAGCAAAACCAGGCTCTCTGGTATTTCATTTGGTCCTTTCATATGTTTCACTTTGCAAAAATGTGGTATTTTGATGTGTTTTTTCGCCAAATTTTTCAAATTTGTGCTAAAGGCGCAAATAAGAGCCTTTCTTCACAAAACATATTTGTGGCAAAATATCGCAAATTTGGGCAAAAACATACGATTTTTGAATAATTGGGCCTAAATTTGGGAGTTTAACACTTTTTCAATTTCCCTTTTTATAAAGTGTCCTTAACCTACTCATTCAACCATAACATAGTTAACATATTTATTGCGTGCATACATTCTGTTATCAATGGTGAAAAATTAATGAATTTGATAGAAAAAAAGGTAGATAATAATAAATGTCCCAAGATATCCAGCTTTCATCCAAATTTCTATCATTAATTTATAGCAGAGAGCCGTTTGCTCTTATTCATTGGTCAGAAAAGTTTTTTTGTTGGTTAATTACAAATTGTGTCTTTTATTGTTTGAAGAATACTGGTAAGTCCCAATTCCATAGTGTGTATGTCATATACATTATGACTCATTGTGGCTTTTTTTGCTTAGGTTTAAAATCAATGTTCCTGGCGGCAAAAAGGGGGTCGATGTGAATTTCCAATAGAATGTACCGCCAGTTATCGTGTGTTACTTGAAGCTGACTAAATTTGTTAGCCACCACATGCTGCCGTAGTAAACAGTCTACCGTTCTTGCTTTACGCCCATGACTCACATTCGTAAGTCTCCGTTTGTAATACATAGTGTGAGCAAATCTTTCTCTTTATCGTAATTAAAATTCAATGGAACATGGCAGTAAAATCATGCATGCAATGGTTAATTTAAAACCACGCACAATGCACAAATAAATATTTAAAATTGTTAAGCGTAATATTTTAAGGCTTTCCAGAGATTAGCTATTACATGATCAGAAACAGCATTAAGATGACATCTAAGTTTGTTTTTAATATCGTGTAAAGGATAATGGTGTCATATCGTGTAAACGTTTAGAAACTCTAAGAACGGACCGATGGAAATTAAGCTAAATTTAACTACAGCTTGTCAGCATTTGTTTGTAAACCGTACCTCCAATACATGAAATAATCTGTATTTCTTAGAATTATTATAGTCAGTGTAGGAGAGTCAGCGTGTGACCGTCCATCCACAAACAGCCGTAAATGCAGCCATTTGTCATTTTAAGTTTTTAAAATAAATATTTGCAAAGACCAAGTTGTTCGGATTAAAATAGATACTCAATAAACTTTACTCGATTTCCAGAAGTCAAGTTATGGTCCGTCAAAGGTTGTTGGGGAGTAAAATGTATAACCGAGATAAACGTGTTCATTGAATAATAATACCTATATTTTCTATTTATTGCTTTCAAAATGTAATGATTTATTTCATATTTCTGATAATTGTCTTGAAATAAAACTTTGCTGATATTTTTGAAGTAAGCACAAGTATTGTGAATCTGTCAAAAATCAATTTCGGCAAAATACGATCATGACGAGTATTTTCACTTGTAGCGCAAAATGAAGATTGCTGTATTTACGGCTCGTTTGAGATGAAAGGTCACATATAGTTAGTGTAGGACAAGAGAAGATACCGTGAGTATCCCATCATGCATTGCTTCCTATGGAATTATTTGTATAGGAAATTATGTGAGTAGTTAGTGATGAAATGCCTATAGATCAAAGTTATTTGTTGTAATCTTGCATTTTGGGCATGTTTCATCACTAACTACTCACATGACTTCTTGTACAAAAGTCCCCATAGGAAGCAATGCATGATGGGATGCACACGATATCTCCTCTTGTGTAGGTCAATCAGCACAGCAAACAGCAGGACCAGGGCATACAGAATAGGTCAATGGTGTTTGACAGGTTTAATATTGTGTGTTCTGTTTTCATTCCGATCTCGAGATTGACCGTTGCTTTGAAATCTCCAATAAAATAAGACAAACGTATACATAAAATGCATCTCCATTTTGGACATTTGAAATAATGAAACTAGTAAACGATAGTGTACTGACTCTGTGACATCTCTGCAACTGCGCTTAATATTCCCAATATACTACTGCATCATAACAATGCCCTTTTTTATCAAGATTTTAACAACAAGGCGACAGTTATGAAGAAAAAGGCTAATAGAGTATACACATAACACGCTTCTTTGAAAAATTGGGTATTGAGTTATGTCGAGTTTTATTAAGCCTTAACGCAGTTGTTGGTCTATGCCATATCCGGTTAACACACAGAGGAGCGAACGTTGACCAATGTGAAAATGGAACGTCCAGCTAATTTCAGTCCTTTAGATACATAACAAGTTGTAATTGACATTTAAAAAAAAAAAGGTTTTACATATTTATTTGTACGAAAGTAAAAAAAAATCTGCCTAACTTGCAAAATAATTCACTAAAAATATATGACTCAATTTCTACATAATTGAACAAGGTATACAAACTAGCTACAGGTTTAATTTGTGATTAACAACTTCGTTGCGTGTTTGAATACCTTTCAACAACGAAAATCTTCCCCAAAACTGATTTATAGAGAATTATTGTCTTCTAAATGTTTTCCATTTAACAGATATCTATCTTCATAAAATATTTTGCAAAATCTGAAGCAAAATGTTACTTTCTATAGATAGGCATGATTGCATGAACCTATCAAATTTGTATACATTAAAGTAACCAATCAGATCTAATTGAGATTGGGAATGTCCCCAATGTTTACAAAAATAGATTTGTTTACTTGAATATATAATTATGCTGGGAAAATCCCTCACACTGAAAACTGTACAATTTACTATGTTAAATATAATGGTGATGTCGTGGGGGAATTTTGTCGACATAAGGCATGTCGACAGAAACCTTAATCAAAATATACATCATTGAAGCACGTGTCTGAAATATCTATTGAGTCCAATTAATTAATATTAAACCAGTAATATCATCGTTAGTTAAAAGCTACATGAACGTTTCTAGCAGGTCCATATACTTCATTTATTTCCACATCCAATCCAAATCTAAAACAGGTTTCACGTCCCCATCTCCACCTCTTGGTAACCCCGTCATTGATTTTATTTCATGCGTCTCACATCTAATGAAATCAAGCTACCGTAGAACTAGTGCGTAATGCGCTTTTAACATCAGAACAAACTGAAGTACAATTCACTTAAATGCTATGCGAATAATTGTTTTCGATTTCAAAATCTTGATGGACTTGGTGCTTGTTCTATGATGCTGTTTAAGGTGTCATTCAAAAGGTAGAAATTATATATTTCTTTAAATTCTATCAAATAATTAAGGAGTCAAACATACACATGAACATAATAATAAATTTGATTTTGCCAATTTAAATTCAAATAACTTTAGGGTTTTTTTTAGTTTCACAGAATACGTTTAACCTGCAAACTTGATTTTAAATGAATCAATGAATTTAGTATGAAACACGTTTTAGAAATATATTTTTGAAAACTAGGATTGGCACCGTGACTTTCAGGTACTTTGTGATTGCAATAAAATTCAGCTACTGACATTTTGGCTACATCAAGCATTATGTAAAATGATGCACGAATGAGAATGCACTTAAGGCAATAATGTGTTATCAACATTTACAAAATGGTTTGGGTCAACAAACATAATGTGTTTTTGTTTGTGATTAGACAGTTAGAGAGCAACGGTATTTTTTGTTGTCTAAATGCATTTTTACTAAACTGAGATTTGAAACAAACTGTCCAGTCTGACAAATATGCTGATGCTGATGATAAAAGCATAGGGATTATATGATAATATTTTGTTTGCAAAAGGGCCCTATCCCTGGTAAAAATCAAATACAATTTAAGTACAAGATTGGAATATGCACATTTGGAACATTATTCGAGTACAATTTAAGTGCAATTCTAGTACAAAAAGTCTGTACTAGAATTGTACTAAAACTGTACTAGAATGATGTTCCAAATGTGTACATTCCAATCTTGTACTAGAATTGTACTCGATTTCTACCAGGGATGGCCATGCAATTGTAAAGTTACCGTCACTACCACCATCTTTTATCAGTTGAGGTAATTTTTAGGTATAAAGGCCAGCACTGTGATATTGTGTTAAACGTTCACGTTAAGAGACGTTATTTTGCAACATGATGCAACTGATGAAAACTTTGCAAAATATCACTACCACTTATCAAAAATTGTCGTAATACGACCACTTTCCATAACATGAAATAGCCCGGCCGGTGAAATAGTTTAATTATTTAGTAATATAAAGTCAGCGTGAATGAGAACAGTCAGCAGAGCAATCTCGGGAACCATGGCATACAGCAAAGGCCAATGATATCTGACAGGTTTGTTAATTATATATATACATTTTTTTTTTTCAGTCTTGAATTTGCCGTTGCTTAAACAATCTCCAGTAATAAAGACAAAGTGAGAAGTAAATCAAGTGCATCTTTGTTTTGGACATTTGAAATAATTCAACTAGTAAACGATAATCTACTGTGACAACCACGCAACAGGTTTTATTTTTGGTTTTTTCTTCTTGCTTCTTATTACCTTTTTTTATTCAAGTTTTTACCATCAGGGGGCCGTTGTCCTTGAAGGAGTTCATTAAGTTAATTCCTTTCCCATTTTTTTGAATATTGGGCATAGAGTTATGTCGTATTTTATTAAGCTTTTTTGGACGTTCTTATATCCGGTAAAGTAGAGCATCGTGCGTTGACCGCTCATATAGCTTGTGATGATAATGGACTGTCTATTAAATTCCCGACCAAATTTTAGTCCTTTTATTGGACAGCCAGCGTCAGGCTTCCTATGGAAATTTGATCCAACTAGATGGGCTCTTAAAATTATTTCAAGAAAAAGTGGTAAGCAAATAAATTGAACAAATTTAGTAAGTGTGATGGCGATTATAAAATTTATATAGCAGATATAATCATTAATGTGGTTTAAGGCAACTGTTTCTAGAATATCGTGACAGAAGTATACAATGCAACTTTTATTGTATGACACACTATCTTCATTGTTGAGATTCTTAAGGAGTAGATTCTATAGCGTATACATTAGCCTTTATTTTTAATTTTACTTTCACTAACTCCTTACTCCTTTTAAAATATCGATACGATTTGTTTTAAATGGTTAACATTTTAATGAGTTTCTGTCAAAACGCTCAACATTTTGCCCCGTTCAAATCAGTCGATCCTATTCAATTCAAATTTCACCAGTTTATAGTCAAGATACGTATTATGGAAATACAAATGATACGTTTTTAAGTAAGACTTTCAATCGTAGCAACAGCAATTTTCGTTAAAAGCGATTTACCATGAAATTTAGTGTAAAGAGTTATTGTTTCCGTTCCTGTTCCCGGTATTGGAAGTCTTGAATAACCATTAGTAAATTCCATAATAAGTGTTTTTGCTAGTACAATCTGGCAATATCTGAACAAAGTCAGATGATCCGAACTGCATCAATCAATTAGGTTACAAGAAAAGTAAAGGCTACTCGTTTTTTCTTTTTTTTTGAAGAAAATTGTTGACGCCAGTTTGAAGATGTTGCTGTAAACAAACCAATAGTCAAGGCTAATTTATAATTTAGAGGCTCTACTCGTTATGTATGCCAAAAATTGTGATCGTTTGTCTTGTGCAAGTATGCAAAATCTTTCAGTAAACCCCGGGGTACTCAAATTTGGTTTGGGTAGGGACGTGCCTCTGGGAAATTTGGAAAGCCACCCATCCAAATACCAATTTTAAAGAAAAATTGACCCATCCACATACCAAATCTTTCAAATTTTGAGCAAAGTTCAATTAAAAATCTCATTATTTCTGTCAAAATTTGCTCTATTTTGGCAAAATTTCCTAATATTTTTGAGAAGAAATGTCCAAATTAGTGGCATTTGGCACAAATCTTTGAAACTTTTGGAAAGTAAACCCATCAAAATACCTCATCTTGCGAAGAAAAAGGACCGATTGGAATACCTGATTTTGCTACCCGAATTTGCGGCACATCCCCATTACCCTTTTTGTACTAAGTAGCCCCCCGGGCATTAAACATGACATTGCAATATTTCGTTGCTAAAAAGAACAGTAATGTTGTCTTAACAATCCTTAAAGTAATTGATATGCCAAAGTAAATATCCAACATTATATCTTTCATAGCTATCGACTCCCGACCTTAATCTTAATTAAACGTTATTGTTCATTGATTCAATTTCCGTTTTATTTTGCACAAGTTTCCCCTTCTTTCTATTTACCAGAAAGTATGTTCATGCAATGGATTTAATGTGTGATTTTCTTGAAATGTTCTTTTGATATCAGTCCGGATATCATTACTTTAAATGATGTCAAAACTCTCATCTAACTGAGATTATGGTGATCATTAATAAGATGGGATAAATATTCAATGTATCAACACTATAAAAAGTCAATCTACTTTGCAGAGTTTCAGGCTGTGTAATCACAAGTCATATTGTATTACAGTTTTATTGCTTTTCCTTATGTCACGGACTGCACTTTTACTAAAAACTAGCTTCGGGAAATACATTTTGTTTAATGGTATGGTAGCAATTTTTTGGGCAAAATAGGTGTATTAAGCAATACTTATGGTAACTTGGTTGTAGATTTAAAAATCTTTCTTATGATTTTTCCCCTTAATTTTAGAGTTTTACAGAACTGGAATTGGACCAATTGGACCTGATGACCGAATGGATTGAA
>JXSR01S022120.1:0-34823 GCA_000969725.1 Ophiothrix spiculata | reverse complement strand
CTTCATAATGTGCTTATAATGAAGTGATGATATAATTAACTACTTAAACACCTAACATATCTCTTTTTTATATTTCTTAATAAGTGAAATGTCATGTGTGTAACACATTGCATATTTGGATTTTTTCACAAAGTGCTGATCTTGTTACAAATCTTAACATTTGTCTTCCTTTTTTCCTTTTGGTAATTTTCTTTAAAAATAAAGTATTTCACAAGAAAAACTAACAATGTATAACTTTAACCTTGTTCAAATGGTTATAAAGATCTGGCCTGGTTTAGATAAAATGGGGATTAACAAAAACTAGTAGAACAAACTATCCTGTCATCAGATTCTTATCAGATCTCTTGCCAAATGAATAAATAGCTAGACTTTGATTGAATAAAAACCAACAGGGCAAACAAGATATGTCATCAGGTTCTCTGACTTTATCGGACCTCATGTCAAATGGTAAACAACCAGCATTGATTGACAAAAATAGAAGAACAAACCATTTGCAATCAGGATCACTAGCTTTATCAGACCTCATGTTAAATTGTGAAGAAGCTAGTCTCTGACTGACAACAGCTAGCAGAACAAACCAGACATGTCATCGGGTCCTCTCACTTTATCGGACCTCATGTCAAATTGGTAAACAACCAGCATTGATTGACAAAAATAGCGGAACAAACAATATGCAATCAAGATCCCTAGCTTTATCAGACCTCGTAGTAAATTGTGAAGAAGCAAGTCTCTGACTGACAACAGCTAGCAGAACAAACCAGACATATCATCGGGTCCTCTCACTTTATTGGACCTCTTGTCAAATGGTTAAGTTTGATTGACAAAAACTAACAAAGTGATTGTAGATGTTTTTGTCAGTGAACATGATTTAACCTAGGATTACATAGTGTTAACCCTAACACTGCTTAATCTAACAATATCTAATTCAAAAAAATTAAGTGCAAATATGACATAAACAGAAGTTAGCTATGATCACAAAAATCATTACAACAGTAGCACCTTTTGGCTTGCAATAGTAAAACTTGGATCAGAGTGCAAAAAATTGAGAATTTTGAATCCAAGAGAACCACCTATTTTAGCTAGAGATTAGTGAAAAATTAAACAGAATGGTTAAAAAATTGTGGGTTGTTTTTTCGGCAATATACTTTAGGTCCCATCAAAAATTGGACCAGAGCCATGACCCAACCTTAACCCACTAAACCATGACCCAACCTTAACCCACTAACCACGACCTGACCCTAACCATAAACATATGCTAACCCTGACCCTAAACTTAAAATTTTGAATGGGACCTAAAGTATAGTTGGTCACTTTTTTACTTCATTGTCAATTTTGATGGAAGGAGATTGGTTTTAGCTTAGTCATTCATGGTTTCAGCTTAGTCAAACATAGGAGATAAAATTAATATCAAATGAAACATGATAATGAAGAATTAATATCTTAAAGAAAAAAACGTTTGATGGCAAGAAAAATTGTAATGAATACTTCCATACAGTGTGAGTCACTATTTTGGTGATTAAAACTGAAACAGTTTTCTGCATGATGACCTTTTCCAATCATTATCATACATTTGAACCTACTGTGAAGCAGATTATATTCAAAGAGGAGACAACTTTTGAAATAAAGAACAATTCCATATATTGATGATGGATTTAACTTTAAACAGAAATGTATACCCAGAGAGTACTTTGAAAAATTCAGCACTGTACAAAATATGATGATCACATTTTATGACACAAGGGGAAGATGCGGATGTTTAAAATATTAATACAAATATTGATGCATCAAGCTATATACCAGTTCTCCTGACATAGCTTGCATTTCACCATTGTGCGTGAGTATTTCCATCTCAATATCACGATTGGATAGACTTAACCATTTTATATCTTCATCTATGAATAAATTTGAATAAATTATCACATATGAAAATTGATATGATAGCAAGAGTAATGCATAGTTGTGTTACATTTAATGTGCTTATAATGAAGCAATGATATAATTAATTAACACCTTAAATAGGTTTTTTATATATTCCCTGATAAGTGTAATAATTGCATATTTGGAATTTTACATAAGGTGCTGATCTGGTTGCAAATTTATCATTTTTTCTTTTAATTCCTTCTATCACTTTCTTTTAAAAATTGTTTTTTCTAAAGTTTAAATCAGTATTTCACCAGAATGTCTTTAGATAAAATTGGGATGTATCTCAACCATGTGTATCAAATATAAATAAAATAGCGAAAAAGTCGTTTAAATTTTTCTAGTTTTAGCCCACAGCAATATATGGTATAATTCTTTAAAATTTTTATACCCCCCCCCCCCCCGGTTATTCCCCATGGAAAAAATCACAACACCAATGAATGCAGAGCATTCTCAAATGTCATATAAAAATCAATAATGAATTAGACTATGTTCAAAAATGTTCAACTCAAATTTCTAGCCAGGTATATCAGTTTCACCCCAAACATATTATGCCACAATAACTCTATGAATCACTATTTTCCCTTAAAGAAACACATATAAGATAAATTCTGATTTTGCACTGGAGAAAGGATGAGCTCTAAGGTATATGTAAAGCACACTAGCATTTTCTTTTACATGTGGGCAACGTTGAGAACACTACACTGATGACAATATCAGAAGTGAGGAATCCTCAATATAGTAAACAGGAATGAGGTATGTGTACGAAATACCAACATTCAAGTAGTATAACACTCATGTGGTCCATTTTCGCAAAAACAATGTGGTGGATATTAAAATTACATGTTGTCTTTTTAGTCTTAACTGTTATATCCTCTTTAAGAATATTTTGATTAATCTTTTTAATTTGAAACATATTTTTGAAACACCATTATGTCTATACTTTATGTGTCAATGTATCTGATGTAACACCCAATCCTCATCAGAGGGGTAAATTCCTATAAATGTTCCCAAAGGTTTCCCATTTGTTCATTCCTGAGTCATCTTCTTCTTTATTTCCTCCTTTACCATCAGAGATGACAATTACTCCCTCTGATATAACAAGACCACTGGTTGTTTTGCATGATTGTCCAAAATATAATAATTTCTGTATAAAACTTTTATCAATTCTGTATATATTTCAGAAAATAGATCTACGTAAATGCACTCAAGATTAAATAATAACATCTCTATAGTGGCTGGTACGAAATCCTAAATGTCAAAACTATCAATGATGAATGATGAAATCATCCTCTGTAATGGTCTCCTCAAGTTACCACTGAAACATATCCATTTCACACGAGACATTTTATGCCAAAATCTCTTTTCAAATCATTTTTCTTAAAATTCTGGCTAGACAGTAATGCCTTAAAGCATTTATATCATACTTTACAATCCTCTTACAACTAGATCTTTAACTTAATTTTTTAAGAAATAAAAGACAGACTGACAAATTTCTTTTCATGTCTAAAGGAGCACAACCAATTTCTTACTCTTTATGACAGTCATTATCATTATTATCTTCTGAGGAATAACATTTTTGCCTTTCCAATAACTAGCTGTGCAATTAATTCATATTTTGCTGCAAAAGGAGCAATAACTTATGTTAATAAACACAACCATTACCAACTACGGAAATAAACTGAAAAGCGTTAGATTTAAAAATCTGTCACTTCATCAATAAGTGGTAAAAAGAAATGCATTTTAAGCAAAATGTTTAAAACATGTTCACTAAGTAGACCTCTGAAGATTAGATAATCCCATTATGTTACTTCATTATACAAAATATTTAGTTGAAACATTTGTATCTTTTATATCAACCACAGAAATTTATACATATGTAATGTGTTATAAATATTTTAACCAAATAGATTGTCCTTGACATTGAAAATTGATTTATTTTTTATTTGTACAATAATAAAATCCTGTCCAGTCATATGTAATTACTTTCATACAAATCTTAATAGGGAGGCATTTTTCTGAAAAATGAAGAAAAAAGCTGCACTAGATATTGGTAATTTCATTTTGATCAATGAAGATGTTAGGAAGGTCCCCATAGATCTACTTATCATCCAGGATCAGAATGCACAGTTTTAGCATTCAAAAGAGGTAATTTGGCTATACAAATATCCTCATATTTATATATAATGTGAATGTAATACAATATGATGTGCCTTCAATAAGTGTCATGAAAGTTACTTGTAGTGACAATCCGAAAACTAAAATTCTGTAATCAGCTGACCTTTTTATGCTCACATACATTTAAAAAAATATAGGTAGCAATGACAAACGTAGACCAAAGCATGTTTGCAATCAACATCCTCTAACTTTATCAGACATCCTTTGAAAATAGTCCTCGATTAACAACTTGCAGAACAAACACAACAGTCATCAGGTTCTCTCACTTTATTTGACTTCATGTCAAATGGTTAAGTCTGATTGAGTAAAACTAACAAAGTTTAACTACATTGTAGATATCTTTATCAGTGAACATGGTTTAGCTTCTGTTTATATAGTTTAGACCCTAACACTTATGATTCTTGTATCCTTTTTTAAAAACAAGAAACAAGAGATTGACAGTCACAAAAATGAAAAAATTGCTAATGTATAGAGAGCACATTATAATACTACAATAATAAATAAACAAGTAGCAATATTTTTGAAATAATTGTGTCAAATACCTCCAAATCCTGTATATATGATGATCAAAATTCCTACTCAGGGAAAGTGCATGATGTTATCAAATATCAAAACAAATATTGATACATCACGGTATACCAGTTCCCTTGACATCTCTTATATTCAACATTGTGCGTGAGTATTTCCATCTCAATATCACGATCCGATATTTATATGTGTTTATCCCTGAACAAATGTTGAATAAATTATCACATGTCAATGTATATGGTAGTTTCTACACAAGAAAGAGTAATAATGAGTTGTTGTTACGGGCTGAAAATACCTTTTGTGCCAAAATTTGGTTTCAATTAAAAACATTTAATTTTTTTTAAGATTTGATTTTTAAAACTTGGGCAATTGCTTTATGGATAATGTTTTTTTTTATTTGAATTCATAATTTTATGGGCATTACTATTATGTAAATATTACTTAAATACCTCAATCCTATCTGCCTGCATGCCTCCATGCTAAAATCACCACAGTACTACTAAATGCATCAATAGCATTAGTAAAACATTCTCAAATGTCAGAAAAAGATCAATACTGAAATTTTACCATGTTCAATAATGTTCTACTCACATTTCTAGCCAGACATATCAATTTCATCCCAGACATATTATGCCCCAATCGTTTTCTTAATCACTATTTTACCTTTAAGTAACACACATATAAGACAAACTTTGATTTTGCACTTGAGAAAAGATGTGCTTTGAGGAATACCAAAAGTACACTAGTGTTGTTTTTCCATATGGCAATGTTGAGAATACTTGTACGTGACAATATCAATAGCACATAATGCTCAATAGAGTAAAGAGGAGTGGTGACATCAAAGTATGATATAACACCCTCTGTTTTAATGTATTTTTAAAAGGACTGGTCTAGATTCTTCCCACTAATTTTTTACCTTCATATTTTTTACAGGAATTGGTAGAACATGTTTATAGTAATATAACCTACAAGTAGTTTTCCATAATTTTTATGAATATTGGAGAAAATTGCAATTCTCTACCTGCTTTAGAATATAACCAACTTACGCGACTGCCTTACAATCACGGCGCCTATTGAGTATAATCCTAGTAACTACCCATAATAACGCTTGGGTCGACGAAGCAATTAGGATTAAATGTCTTGCCCAAGGACATAACCCGTTGGCTGTAGCAGGGCTTGAACTCACAACCTCCTGATTCGGAGTTCTACGCTGTTCCACTAGACCACACGAGCTCCATTTAGAATTTGAAAAAAATTCCGAACCACCTTCATGACTACTTCCCATACTTGTCACAGGTGTTTTCCACCATTTTTTTGTCAATTTCTTGACTTTTGATGGGGTCTTATCTTTTTATTGTTTTATTTCTTAACAAGCTTTAGCGATGGTCTGCAACCTTTGTCTCCATAAGAGAACTGTTAAATGTGTACATATAACAATTGTCTCTAGAACTCATTAACAAATTCTAAAATACCTTTTTCACATCACCTTAAAATAAATCAATCTGGAATATATTTTGGAAATTGACTCTATAAGCTCTGCAGATGTTTTAGAGACTCATGTTATACAAAGTCTAAATATTACACACCTCCATAGCTTTCATGTTTTGGTACAAAGTTCTAAATGTCAAAACAGATCAATGGTGAATGATGGAATTGATGGAATCATCCTCTGTAATGGTATCCCTAAGTTATTACTGAGACATATCCATTTCATGTGAGACATCTTATACCAGAATTTCTTTTCAAATAATTGTTCTTAAAATTCTGACTAGACAGTTATGCCTTAAAGCATTTTAACCATATACACTACAAACCTCTTACAACTATATATTTCGTTTTTTGAGAAACACAGGATGGTCTGATAAATTTCTTTTATGTCTGAAGGAGCGCAACAAATGTCATACTCTTTATGACTTCCATTTCCATCATTATTTTCTTTTGAAGAATGAATATAAAGGCTCTGTCATACATTAAAGCCCAAATGTACGAATAACGTACAAAAGTACCACATACTGAACGTGTGCCAAACGGACACCACCATATGGATAACAAATTAAACGTATAAGTAACGGACACAATTGTATGGATAACATACTGAATATACTTCTACCGAACACATCACAAATACAATAAATAAAACATAACATAATGGGATTAAGTACGTTAGGAATCATTTTTGCTCTGTAAGTTATTATGTGACAGAGCCTTAAGGTCCCGGCTTAAGGTATAGGAGAATTCTGTCAAACACAATGAGAAATACATATTTGGAGAGTTGAATTGCAAAACAGATAATAGCTGATAATTACGTCTAATTTACACTATTCAAGATAAGGGCAAAAAGCTGTCAGGAGATCCAAATGTGTAATTAGTGAACTATATGGATTTCATGCATTACACCATTTTCCTGACAATTGTCTATTGCTTGATTGGTGAAAGGGGGACATAAGCAGGGTTTTTTTTGCAACACATGGACTTTAGAGAATCCAATTCTTATAATTGTTTTAAATAACAAGTTACAACAACTTGGTATTTCTTCTAAGAAACATTCAAATATGCCCAAATGATTGACTATTTGGCAACATTTTTCCTCAAGTACAAGTTTGAGTTCTGTACAAATCTATCAAAAAGTCCTATTTCTAAATTGTTACAAAAGTCACAAAAACGTGGCATTTGTTCTATGAAACATTAAAATATTCCCAGACATTGACTATATAGGCACATTTTTGCCTGAATTACAAGTTTGAGTTCTGTATGAATCTATCAAAAATGCCTGTTTTTATATTGTTCCTAACCTGCTTTGCAAATCAACTCTTATTTTTACAAAGCAAAATTTATTGCATTGTACAAATGAGAAGTTGCATTGTGCAATGCAGTATATAATTCCGGGGGGGGGGGGTGGTGGCAGTCCCATTGTGGAGGCGACGCGTAGGCAAGCCCCCCCCCCCTTTTCAGCATCGCTGGCACCCAAAGACATTTTTTACAACTTCATGTGCTCTTACCCAAAGACCCCATAATTTTGTATATTTTTCTCTCCTTGAATGCCAATTTTTGTTCACCGAATGCCAAAAAAGTAGGCTCTCACCCAATGACCCCTCATTTTTTGAGCCTTTGCTCACACCGAATGCCCCAGCCTGTCGGAGCGCGACCCTTACACCTGTATCCATTTAATATTTTACTGCCCCCCTGGGATATAATTGTGCAATTAAATCCAAGCACTGATTAGCTGATGTGTCAAAAAACTCTAAATCCATTTTTAAATAGCAGCAATTTGTCTTGCAGAAACATGCTCCAAGTTCACTTTCTATGGTCAAAATGTAATGCAATTTAAATTCCCTTTAATTAAGTATCATGGCGAGTTCAAGGTCACACAAATATGTTAGTAGTAGCTATTGTAATTGCAATGCTCAAATTTGTATTTGTATAAAAGTCATAAAATAATATATGTCACATCAAACCATAATTTCTTATATAACAAACATGTTTGCTCTGATACTCACAGTTTTCCTGGGCACAATGCATACCAAGGCTTTAACAGCAAAACACAAAATTGTAAACACGACAGTGTAATGCTGACTGCTTGTCATCTCTTGACAGCAGTTCTCCTCCTATTTTGAAGCAGTTAGCCTGTTTCAAGGAAGGAAAGAAGCACTCTATGGGAAATCCAAGCAACCATTACAGCACTAGGAGAAAGATCCCCTCACTGCATGGGGAGATGCTTGGCAAAGGTTATCTTCAGCTTTTCGGCATAGATCTACATGCCTCCCCAATTCACTGACAAAGTTAAAACGTCATATCCTGGTTACTGGTTCATGCTTTGTTCACGCTCAGTTGGCTACCCATTGAGTATGTGTTGTGATCATTTTGATCATGGTTCAAATTGCAATAAGCGTGAACCAGTCACTTGGCAACTATTGATTTTAACGTCACACTTTGTCAGCGAATTGATAGAACTTCACCAAACTAAGAATCATGGTTTAATACTGATTGGCTGTAAGAATTATGGCTATAGGAATTGATACTGATTGGCTATATTAAATAGTTTTATCAACCCAAAATACAGTATGCATGCAGAATTACACAAATCTAAAATTAATGGATAATTTACGGCAAACATAATTAAATAACTAATAACAACTTCTTAATGAGGAAGCAATAAAGCCCATTTTCATGTGACAAAATTATCATCAATGTACTTTTTGGAGCCTTTAATCTGAATAACTATGGACCATAAAAAATTATATTTGCTGAAGCATGAAATTAACATTCGAAGTCAATGAGCATTTTGCAAGATTCTTCCTGATACAAGATGACACATGTAAGTGCGATGAAAAGATATCCTATTTTACACATTTTTTTGCAAGTTTAATATCTGAATAACTCTGGGGTGGTTATTCATGTCTCAAGTTATCCATCATATTATTAGCTGGTGCATGAAATTAAATCAAAATACGAAGTCACGGAGGTTCATGATTTTTGTTCTGCAATATTTACTGTGACATGGAAGATGACACATCAATGTGAAGAATTGATACCCCGTTTTACATCAAGTTTTTAAAGCTTGAAAACACTCTGGGTGCTATGTCTCAAGATATCCTTCATTCTATTATGTGGTGCATGAAATTTAATCAAAATACAAATAAAATCATGGAAATTCAAGATCAGCACAGTGGTTCTTACCATGATCTATTGAGAATATAGATGGAATATGACAAGTGTGAAGAAAAGAAAAAAAATCAATTTTGTTTCTTTATTGATGCTTAACTTCTGAATAACCATGGGTTATAATATCTGAAGTTATCTGTCTTGTATTAGATGGTGCATGAAATTAAATCAAATATACAAAGAAATCCATGAAGTTGAAAATTATCATTCTACTGAGAAAATTGAATACGACACACGTTAGGTGTTAAGAAAGGAATGTCTAAATCTACTTCTTTGAAGCATTTAAGCTTTAAGGAAAACATCTGATCATTGGGTTTAATATCTGAAGTTATCTGTCTTGTATTAAATGGTGCATGACATTAAATCAAATATACAAAGAAATCCATGAAGTTCAAGATCACCGTTGTGGTTATTTAATACATTCTACTTAGAAAAGTGAATATGACATATGTTATGTGTTAAGAAAGGAATGTCTAAATCTACTTCTTTAAAGCGTTTAAGCTTTGAGGAAAACATCTGATCAATGGGTTATAATATCTGTCTTGTATTAAGTGGTGCATATGAAATTAAATCAAAAATACAAAGAAATGCATGACATTTAAGATCACCGTTGTAGTTATATAAGATATTCTACTTAAAAAATTGCATATGACACATGTTTGGTGTTAAAGAAAGGAATATCTAAATTTACTTCTTTGAAGCTCATGAACCATGGGATAGTAAGAAAATTTCAAGTTATTCATTGCTGCAGTTGCTGGAGCATGAAATTACATGGAATACAAAGTCATGAACTGCATGCTGAACATTGTGATTCAATAATGTATTTTTACTTGGATGACAAAATATGATGAACACTAACCAGGCTCTTTCGTTTCACACTATTATTACAACTAAATTCCGTTTCCTTATGATAAAAATGTCTTTTCTACAAATTGCTACAGCAAAAAAATTCAGATCATATCAACATGACAAGGTGAGGCTAATCACTGCAGACATGAGTTGTAAATATATGACAGTGCACCAAAATTCATTTTGTACTGCATGTGAAAAAACATGCATTGGTAGCAATTTGGACAATATTTACTATTATTATTGTCTAACAGTACTCACCTATACATCATCAATGAGTGCATGGTAAAATATGGAGGAAAGAGAAAAAAAGAAGAATTTGTTAACAATATTAAACAGAATACTCAATGTCATGATCACAAGTATAGACTATAACAGGCATCCGCAAATAGCGGTGCGCGCGCGGCACCCATTAAAGGCTAAAACCCAGGAGCTTCCAGGGGCTCCGCCCCCTGGACCCCTGCCAGGGGCTTTGCCCCTGGACCCCACCAGGGGCCCTAAGGCGGGCCCCTGGACCCCAACCGTTATACGCTACGCTGCTATTGGAATGTGGCACTTCTGCTTTTTATTTATTGCAAGTTGGCACTTCACTAAATTTAATTGAGAATGCCTGGACTATAATATATGTGTATGATATATGTGACTGCCTAATGAGATGTACAACTGAAGCAAGAGGGTTTATTACAAAACTCACTTAGTCAAATAGCTGCTGGTTTGCTATATTCTGAAACACAATTTCTCCACCACACCACTTCTGCCGCTAATTACCTCATATTAATGCAGAGGTTGGGCAGCCTTGATGGTCTTGTTTCTCTGCCCTGCAGAAACCCTTTTCAATAAGAATTGAATAGGAATTTTCCAAGAAATATACATGTTTGAAATTATATAGTTTACATTAAAGTGATACAATTTTAATAAATATTATGTAATTTTTTAACATTTTTACTGGACTTCGACAATTCAATGCACAAAAGTTGTAGCATAACAGATAATGCTATATGGAAATTTGACATGTGGCAGCTATTGGACTAAGTTTTGGACAAACACTCTTCAATTAGCAAACATCATTTTCTTATTTTTATTTATTTATTTATTTATTTGATTTGATATAATTTTTATTTTGCTTGGGAAGGTCAAGTGAGGTGCAGGATTGTTTGGACAAATTGTTCCCATTCAATGCCACTATTACATTCATTTTTTTTCAAAGAACGGCACAATTCTACTAATAGATACAATACTTTACAACATTTTTACAATTAACCTTTGATCAATATGTTACTTTTATTCTATCTTTCAATGGTGTTTAGAATGCGTGAGAGCCAATTCCGCTTCTTATTTACATCTATTACCTTATCCTGTGAAGTCAAATATTTTTGTCATAAAATATTCACGACAGAAGCACACAAGGGGGATTGTGTAATTGCGTGATGTAAGCTTTTAAGGTCGTGTTGAGGGCAAAGACAAACACATGTGTTATCTAAATAAGAGTATGTAATTAACTGAACATTAATGAGATACCGCGTAATTCAATTGTATCAAACTAGTTCAGGTATTGAGAAATCCTAACCGGAACTTTGTAACTCATGTAGCTGAGCTGTTAACAATGCGCACTTAGTATTTTTTAGATGGTGAACTGGATGCATATGAAAAACTAAACATAATTCAATTTTCAGTTAAAGCTAATTCAATATTTGTTCATGCAATATGTACTTAAATTTTGCTCAACTTAAAATATCTAAGTTCCGTTGTCACAGGGTCACAGAGAATTCAAAGCATTCTTAGCATTGTGGGCAGAATGTGTAAGAAAAACCAATTGAGCTTCTTATTTACGTCCATTACCTAATCTTGTGAAGTCCAATGTTTTTGTTGTCAAATATTCATGACAGAAGCACATAGCATGGATTGTGTAATAGCATGATAAAAGGTTTAGGTTCATCCAGCAAGCAAGGCAAACGTATCTGTTATCTGTATCAGAGCATGTTATTGCCACATAATTGAATTGTATTAACATGGTTTGCAGAAATTAAACCCTATTTGAATTTGGTAATCACATAGCTTTACTCTCTAACAAACATATTCTCGGTAACTAAATACTGCATTGGAGACTTTTGGCAGTGATTTTGGATAAATTTAAGGTAAAGACGTGCAATATGAATGACATGTAATGGTGATAATATTTGCATCAACATAGTCATGGTACACAAAAGTAAAACCTAATGGCCCATATTCACAAAAAGGGAATAACTTTATTATAAGAATAACTTTTTGGTTATTCCATTGATGACATCATTTGGTATAAAGTACGAGGAATTAAGTTGTTCCATGGACTACTTATTATAATCTTCGTAAAATCATAAACTATTTCTATTTCAAGAATGACTTACCCAGAAACAGAATTATTCCTGGAATAATTTTTGTGAATATGGGACAATATCAATTTGGTAAATCACATGGTTAAGCTGTCTAAAACATATTCTTGATATGTTTTGGTAACATAACAGTACATTTGACACATTGTTGACATTGACTTTGGCTAAATTCAATAGACTTGTGTAATCTGAATGATATGTGACTTGGATCGTGAAAATTAAATGCACATCTGGGGAAATGTAATTCTACCTTTTAACTGAAGTTCATATTATTTCATAATGAAATACATTCTCTTAAAAACTATGTCCCTATTAATAGTTCAATCAAATCCCAGATTTTACATTTAATTCTGATTACCAGTTCACCAACATTTTAGTATTTGACACAAATTAAAATGTAAAAGGATTTTCAAGATACAAGTTACTGTACATTATCAAATCCATGAAATCTAATGTGTTTTTTCCTAAAACATCAACAAGGGCATGTCAGATCTAATCACAGGATCACAAGGAATCCAGTGTAAATATATGTTACTTTCATTCTATCACAGCCTGGTGGGGAGAACGTATAAAAGAAGCAATTCCACTTTTTTTTATCTACATCCCTTACCTAATCCTGTTAAATCAAATATTTTTGGTTGTAAAATATTCATGACAGAAGGGTCACACAGATGGCAAAGACAAAACAAGTGGGACATGGTTTTAATGGCACTCTTAATCCATCTCTAAATGACAAAAATGTATTTTGGTAGCCATTTTATACCTAATTATGGGAACCATTTTGACTCTTTAAGATGTTAGCAACATAATTTAGGGAAGAATTGATCTTCTGTTACTCTAAAAGCCATGCATTGTCTGTTAATTTGAATGTTTATACGTTTTTAATCCTATTTTAATGTCATTTTCACCCAACTTTGAGAGACAAAAATGTATTTTGACATCCATTTTTGACCTTATTATGGAAGCCATTTTAGATTTGAAGCATATTAGCAACATAATTCAGGAAGGAATAGATGTCTTGTTATCCTAAAGGCCATTTTTTTGTCACAATATATAGGTTTTTATTCTTGTTTAAATGTCAATTTAACCCGTTTTAACTGATAAAATTGTATTGACATGACTTTTAAACTTGGCAACCACACAACATAATAGACAGTCAGCGAAAAAATCACTGACCATCCAGGATTCGAACCTGGGACCTTGGCATTACTAGCGCCACGCTCTACCAACTGATCTAATGAGTCGGATGGGGAAGAGCAGTCGATGTTATGTCTATAGGCCTTCAGTTCTAACCCTGTTGAAAAATTGTGTTTTAGCAGCCATTTTGGATATTACATGAACGCCATTTTGAATTTGAATAGTGAATGACATGATTTAATGACATGATGATCTAATGATAATCTTTAACATGTCTTTCTATTGATTCTTTTATAATATTAGGTAATGGAAAGGCAAAACATTTGTAAATTTTCTTGAAAATATGCTATTCGGCAGCCATTTTGAATATGTAACGTGCATTTGACGTCATTTTTTATTCCTTATGCTCTAAAAGCCATTTTACTATGATAACTTTGGATATAAAGTTGTTTACAGGTTTATGATGAAAATATACTATTTTGGCGGCCGAAAAAAGCACCCTCACGGCCACACCCACCACTGGTCAATTTGCAGGAAACCTGATTTGAACATCTCAGGGGGTAAGGGTTCCAAAAATACCTGCCTCCAAAAATAGCAGGTAACAATGTCAAAGGCGATACTTTCCTTTTATGTGATGTCATTTCACAACTACCAAGTTTGAACACCTGAGGATCACCCCGTAAACTTAGAAATAGCAATGGCACAAAATAGCAAGCATGGCAATAAATATTTGAACACAAAGTACATTTGATACATCACTAATAATGATTAAAATCAACATTTAAGAAAAGTGATACTTTCCTCTAATTATGTGACATTATGCCATGTCTATAAAACAAGTTTAAACACCTGAGCATCACCCCGTAAACCTGGGAATATAGAAAATAGCAAGTATGGCAATAAATATTTGAACACAAAGTCAGTTTGATACATCACTGCTGCTGAATAATGCTGCCCTATTGACTAGCTGTTACGTGTTTGCTGTGTTAAGTTCAACCTATGACATACATTTTATCACTGAATTTCGCCTTTATCATGTCTAAAAACCACATTTTTAATGTATATAAGACAGTTTTTGTATAATGATAGTAAAATTTCAAATTGTAGTAATTATAAAATGAATTTTCAAAGGCATATTCTAGACTCTAGACAGTTATGTTGAAGGTTTGTAGCAGATGCGACAATTCTACTGGCAAATGTTTTAAAGGTAATTCTTGAACAGAGGTTTAATCAAGACATTGCCCAATATGTTGGAAAACTATAAGGTATTGTATAAACTAGTACATCAAAACCACATAAGTAACTTGAAATACTAACTTGTAATTAAGTTTTGTCAAAACTGTGTCTTCAGTACTATACCTAACAAAACATCCTGAACTTTTCGGAAAATGTTTAAAATAAATTTCCTGAAATATGAAAATTTCCTGAAAGTTATCATGTTTGCTTAAATAAGATTTTGCAATAGCTACCAAATATTGGTCTAATCTCCATATTTGTCTTCATCAATATGATTATTTGACATTCAAAAAGACACAATGACTTTGATATGCTTTCTTTTGCTATAAATAAGAATCTGATTAATGTAATATTCCATGTATCAAAAGGAATAATTGAATTACTTACTATCCATCAAAATCATTATTTGGCATTCAAAAGGACAAAAAGACTTTGCTATGCTTAATTCTCCTATTAAGATGAATTTAATTCATGAAATATTCCATGTATCAAAGAGAATTATTGAATTATATTTTTGCATTCAATATAAATGTTGTGCTTTGAAATAAGTATAAATAGAATAAAGCTTTTATTTTCATTATGACTTTATAAATATGCTTCTAATATGCTTTCTTTGTGGCAAAATAAACTACTAAATACAGCCATAATTAATATAAGCTTACCTTGAAACTTATGATTCAGTAAAACCATTTTCATATGTTTACGATGAATTTAATTACTCTGCCTTTCCGCTTCCATTGTATATTTTTCTTTGAAATGTAAATTTCAAGATATGTTTAGAAAAAAGAATTATTACCAAAATCAATAGTAAATATGACAAACAACCAGTAATTAAGAAATTCCATATTTTCTATAAAATATGGAATGTAGGTACCCTGGGACAAGACACCTGCCTCTTGTTATCTTACTACTTCTGTTGTTTGGATATTTCGATACTAATTTTACACCTGAATGGACAAATAAACATTCTTAATTTGAAAGTAATTAAAATTGTTGCAACTTAGAGATTAAAGATTTATTAATTTGCATATAAAATGTTTTAAAAGTAATAAACAGACTCTACTAAAGTAGGACTTTATTGTATTATTATTTAAAATGAAATACCTGCAAGTTTCTGTTTTCTTTAAAAGAAACTTAACCATATATTAAATTTTTTGATTGAATAAACTTTGAAACCAATTTGAAATTCTCACATGAGAGTTTGACATTAAAAGAAGTGACAAGTTCAGAAGAGATAGTTTACTTTCTCATAAAAATAAAGGTGATTTGCTCAAAATCTGAATTCATCATTCCACTGTTCCAGTTGTTTATCAGATGAAGTGTAAGTGCTTTTAAAGTATAAATCACTGACAAAGCTGTTACAAAAAGTAATTCAAATCCTCTTAAAGACTATACCAAAGCATATTGATGAAAACCAAAATGCACACCGTCAAGGTAACTTAGGGTTTACATCTTAAGCTACTAGTAGAAATGGCAAAGCCCTTTTTTAGTTTTTCAACTTCTTAGATCAAAGTTCTTATAGCAAAAATATTTTCCTTGCACAAAACAACTAACATAACATAAGAAATAGCATTAAAGATTTCACACAGATTTAAAGTTCAGAATATTTAATGTTGGAATGCTTTTAAGAATGTTTTGATTTCAGCTTTATGACTATCAAGTATTCTAAGTGTTTTATTAACATATCACCAAGCTTATCTTATACCTTGGTTTGGATATCATAAAGCTTACTTTATAAGTCAATGTCATCGTACACTGGTTGAAGCAGGTGCACTTAGAATGACAGCCTATAATTTCAACCCTTTTATGTGTCTTAAGTGTTTAGATTTCACATTCTTTTATCCTACAGAATAATAATTTTTTGTTTGTTTGATCTTGAGTATTCTGCTGGTAAGTACAAGCTATTAAATGATTATAACTCAAAGTGATTTTTACAAATTAGTATACTTGGTTAGTAATTTTATGAAATTCCTGACTTTATCACATAATTGGTCTATTTAGGTTTTCTTAATCCACATTGCACCCATGGGACTGCAAACTCTTGTGGTATATTCTGTGAGCAACCATTTGAAGACATTATTTTATTAAATTCCATCCACATTTGTACAAGAGATTTATATAACATGAAGAATAACTTAAAAGGATACCTTAAAAGGATACCTTCAAAGAATGTTCGTTGAACAGAAATCTCATTCATAAGTCATAAGTAGAAATTGATCTTAGAAGTTGTGTGTGGAGGGTAGGTGGGGTGTGTGTGAGTGTGTGGAAACTACAATACTCCTTATTTTGTGACTTAATATATAACAGAGTCCTGGGAACAGAGTATTTATCTCTGAAGTAATGTGAGCAACATTTACGTGTTTGTGAAGACTCAACATCAAACAGAATTACTGCTGATCCAATATCCTGTGCAACCAAACTATTTGAATTACCTGGAGTCACATCCTACTTGCTTGAGGTTACTTTACTTCTATTAAAGATGCCCTTGAAAGTCTCTCTCTTTTTAGGATTGCTTGCCACATTTGTTTGGGCAATTCATCAATGCAAGAGTGAATGATTGGATGCTTCCAGGAAATTGCCCAAATACTATACTGATTTAAACAGATTACGTGAGAGCTAACAAGCGTAAAGTGAATCTACATGTTGCCTGAACATTTAGCATTTTAAGCTACTGGCAGTTTATTGCAAATTGCACGCTTCTTCTTTAAATGTTGAAAGTCCATTAGAGGTTTAAACATGATCAAATCTCAGATCAAGAGCAATTGAATAATTGGCAATTAAGAGGAAAGGGTATCAGCATTTGAAACTTGTCAATGCAGAGTAGCACAACAGCAGTAAACTCCTCCACACATGTCAATAACATAAAGGTGTCCATATGTTTTGCCTGTTTCAAGCAACAAAATCTTTAAAAAATAAGCTTTTTAGATACAAATTTTTAAAGGCCAATACTAGCTTGCTTTTTTGCCTATTAAAATGAACATTTTTAACATGTCCTGTAAGTGTCAGCTCCAAAGCATTTTGATATTTTTCAAAATTGCAAATCAAAAATATGCTTAGTGACCACCACAATCCCAACCCAACACCTGAAGTTTGATGACTCTATCCACATATATTTGTGGAAGTATCCTCAATTTTTTCATCAAAATGACCGCAATGGATAAATTTAAAGTTGCTTTATGCCAAGGAGCAGATTTGTTGCATTTTTATGCGGGTCTGAATTTAAGGTTGGGCCGATCCACCCTAAATCGGTAATTGCCGATACCCGATTCAAATTTCAAATAATCGGCCCGATCCGATACCGATCCGGATTTTGTTATGAAGTTACTTAAACTCTCAACAGAAATAGAGTGTTAAGTATTACTGGTACGTTTTCCATGAATTTGGTCATTTATTATTGTAGAAATCGAAATATTGATCAAGATTGACAATAAAAGAAATGAAAGCAAGTTACTTTGTTAGTCTGTTTAGTCCAACAAGGCAGAATGCTTGCATTTTAAACACATTTTATGGAGATTTCCAGCTACATGTTCAAGCTTAGCTGTTGTGGTATGTATGGATCGGTTGGCTTAATCGGTAGATTCCTGTTATTTTTGCTGATCCCGATTCGTCACCAATCTCACAATAACTGGGCCGATTTCCGATCCGGCCTATTGAGATCTGCTAACTTAACGTTTATAGCGTTTCAAGCCTCTGATTTCAACAACTACTCATTATGTAACATAGCTTTTCTTCACATTAAAAAATAATTTCAAACAAAAAAATATGAAACAGAAATTTTATCTTTAAAGCAACATGCTATCACATAATAAAGTTATATGTACAAAAATAGTGCTCCTATTTATGACTCAGTATTTTACACTTTATCTCTGGAGAACTATGAGGAACATTGATGTGTTTGTGAACACTCAACATCAAACAGAATTACTGCTGATCCAATATCCTGTGCAACCAAACTATTTGAAATACCTGGAGTCAGTTCCTGCTTGCTTGAGGTCACCTTACTTCTATTAGAGATGCTCTTGAAGGTGTCTCTTTCATTTTTGACTTTCACATTTGTTTGGGCAATTCATTATGGCAAAAGTAAATGATTTAAGGCTTGGTGACTTCTAGGAAATTTCCCAGATTCTATTTAGGTTAAGTGAGAGCTAACAAGCGTAAAATAACTTGAATTGCCTGAATATTTTGGAATTTAAGGATGGAAATTATTACATACTACTGTTTTAAATGAATTGTTGAAATCCCATCAAAAAGTATGTTCAAATATGTCTGCTCTGCAAAAATAATAAAAATGACTTCCTAATAAACACATCTTATTGCTTTATAAGTTGATCTTCTTAGCATAAATCAACTTGTTGGCAATGCTGAGAACCTAAGAATAATAGAAATAAACTCCTCCACACGAATCAAAACATATTGACAATGCTGACAACACAACACACAATGCTGAACATATAGCTAGTTCAAATGTTCTGTCCGTGCATAACAATGCATTTTGTAATCCATAGTAAAATATTTTGTTAACCCATTACTTATTCACTGGAGTCAATAAGTATAGATAATCCCCACTTGAGAAATTGCAATCCTTAACAATCCTTTTGTGTTTACATGATAAAAAGCACAACTAAAAATCTCTAGTCATTTTGCTTTTCGTCGAAGACAATAGCCTATCCTATACTTTGATTGACAGGCCTCTTTTGTGCGGTAAAATTAATTTGATACTTCTTTTGTCATTTACGATCTAGTTTACAAAATCCTTTGTCCTTTAATGAGATAACTTACGATAAACTTGAACAGGCTAATAGTATAAATTTGTTCATATCTAATGCATTATTCCTAAACCTATAAGCTTAAACAGAATGATAATTTAGCTCAACTGTGATCCTTCTTTAATTTAGAGCAAACACCAGATTAGAGCTTTTGTAGCAAGATTACTGCAAGAGTGTTTTATCAGCTGTGTATGCTTTATCAAAAAAGAACTTTCAAGGTCATTGCTTGCTGTGTATGACAGGCATGAGAATTGGCCTTTCATGAAAAAACTGAAAGTGGTGAGAAAAACTGAAAAAGTGCGTTAAATTAGGCAAAAACGCTCCAAAATAGGCTGAAAAAAAATGAAAACACGTAAATTTTGGCAACCAAAAAAACTTAATTCCTTTAAAAAACTGAAAATTCTCATGCCTGGTATGAGAATCCAAACATTTTGCAAATATTTTAATATTTCCAATTCATTTTGCAAACATTTCAGTTGTAATTTGAAATGAGATTCACAGATTTGAAATCTCAATGGAATTATACAATATCAAGAACTGTGTATTGGATGTGCTATAGTAATTGAAGAGATAAAACTCTATTTTGGGTATTTATAATCATAACACTTATAAATGATAGCATTTTCAATTGATTACATAATTTAGTACAGGAATCAATTGGATTTCGTGTGGAAATAATTTCAATTAATAACAGGATACCATGGCAACAGAAATGGGTTTAAATTGGTAACTATATATATATACAATTATATATTTAGATTTTATTTCTTGATTTAGAAAGGTATAATTGCTGTTGTTTTTTATTTAATTAGAAATATTTATAAACTCTCAATTACTAAAAAGGTGATATCAATTGCACACTTTAACTAGTCAGACAATGAGAGAGTAAAATGTAATTGTTAAGTTTGCATTTTACACTCCACCTGTTGTATTTTTCTATTGAATCAAAGTACAAATGCATAATCACTAATTTTGGAGACAGAAGAGCTATATTGCATCATATAGTCAAATACCAAAATAGCAAAAAGTAGTAATTGTCAAGTAACACAAATTGTGTAAATTTGAAAATCCTTTCCAACCAAGTACCATGTGATATGATATATAAACACATTTGTGATTCCTGGCAGGTACCTTATACTGAGAAGCAAATTTGGGGCTATTGCCTCTGGCCCGGATAAGATAGTTATGATAAAGAGAAACTTTCTTTCATTCCCTGCATCCTTGCAATAGACAGATGGAAAACAAAATGTGACATAAGAAATATACATATTTTGATGGAGTAGAACTGATTCACTATGTATCTGGGGTAAACTTCATTACAGAAATGATCCAATGTGCAAATACAACATCCATTCTGTGACCTAGATCTATCAGAGGTAAACAATGATATAATATACAAATTTCAATGTCTTCTAGTCAAATTGATGATCTGCTTTGGATATCCATCTGAAGCAGATGGAATGATGTTAAGTATGGATATACTCGTATAGACAATCATGGATGTGATCTAAAACAAACATATGATACAGACACAAAATTGACCCTTTTATTTTTCTGAATTATCTGTGGTACATAAAACACATAATAATTGTTTTCAAACATAAATCTGACAACGGGCTTCAGTTTATCATAAAATGGTGTTAAGTATGGATGAAAGATGTCATCACAAACATAAATTTAAACAAAAAGTGTATACAACTTGATTATCATATGACCCAGTTCTTTTAGAACTGCACTGGACACAATCGAAATCAGAATCGATTATGTGCGTAGGGTGCTCATTAATAAAAGATCCAATGGTGTTGATACAATATGTCACCTTGGACAGGACATAGACTGTAAGGCTGTGATCACATTATCCCTGTAAACTAAAAAATGAGAGTTCCTCACCCAGGAGCATATAGCGAATACCGTATACCGTATACCCCGCCGTATACTTCTATGTGATCGCAGCCTTATATAAATCAACAAGAGGCACAACTTATTAGACCTCATGTCTTAAATTGACAAAACGAAAGGGAAAACAACGTATGTCACCAAGTTTGCTGACTTATCTCACCTCATGTCAAATACTAAACTAGCTAGCCTTCAATTTCATAAAAATAAAACAAATTAACAAAAACAAGTGGAACAAACTATCCATGTCACCAGATTCTTATCAGACCTAATGCCAAAGGAATAAATAGCTAGTTTTTGATTGACAAAACCAGCAAGGCAAACAAGATATGTCATCAGGTACTCTCACTTTATCGGACCTCATGTCAAATTTGTAAACAACCAGCATTTGATTGACAAAAATAGCAGAACAAACCACATGCAATCAGGATCCCTAGCTTTATCAGACCTCGTGGTAGATTGTGAAGTAGCTAGTCTTTGATTGACAACAGCTAGCAGAACAAACCAGACATGTCATCGGGTCCTCTCACTTTATCAGACCTCATGTCAAATGGTAAACAACCAGCATTGATTGACAAAAATAGCAGAACAAACCACATGCAATCAGGATCCCTAGCTTTATCAGACCTCGTGGTAAATTGTGAAGAAGCTAGTCTTTGATTGACAACAGCTAGCAGAACAAACCAGACATGTCATCAGGTCCTCTCACTTTATCGGACCTCATGTCAAATGGTAAACAACCAGCATTGACAAAAATAGCAGAACAAACCACATGCAATCAGGATCCCTAGCTTTATCAGACCTCGTGGTAAATTGTGAAGTAGCTAGTCTTTGATTGACAACAGCTAGCAGAACAAACCAGACATGTCATCGGGTCCTCTCACTTTATTGGACCTCTTGCCAAATGGTGAACAACTAGCATTTGATTAAGGAAAATAGCAGAACAAACCACATGCAATCAAGATCCCTAGCTTTATCAGACCTCATGATAAATTGTGAAGAAGCTAGTCTTTGATTGACAACAGCTAGCAGAACAAACCAGACATGTCATCAGGTCCTCTCACTTTATCGGACCTCATGTCAAATGTTAAACAACCAGCATTTGATTGACAAAAATAGCAGAACAAACCGCATGCAATCAGGATCCCTAGCTTTATCAGACCTCATGTTAGATTGTGAAGAAGCTAGTCTTTGATTGACAACAGCTAGCAGAACAAACCAGACATGGCATCGGGTCCTCTCACTTTAGTGGACCTCTTGTCAAATGGTAAACAACCAGCATATGATTAAGGAAAATAGCAAAACAAACCACATGCAATCAAGATCCCTAGCTTTATCAGACCTCGTGTTAGATTGTGAAGTAGCTAGTCTTTGATTGACAACAGCTAGCAGAACAAACCAGACATGTCATCGGGTCCTCTCACTTTAGTGGACCTCTTGTCAAATGGTTAAGTTTGATTGGCAAAAACTAACAAAGTGAATTACATTGTAGATGTTTTTGTCAGTGAACATGATTTAGCTTTGATTACATAGTTTTAACCCTAACACTGCTTAATCTCACAATATCCAATACAAAAAAAATTAAAGCAAATATGTCATAAACAGAAGTTCATTAAGATCACAAAAATCATTACAAATTTCTGGCAGTTTTCAACTTCAACCCCAAATTTCATGAATTTTTCCATTTGTACGTATCACAGAAGAAATCATGGCTTTAGTTTTTACTTAGAATGCAGCTTTCATATTATAAATTTGCCTATTTGAGCAAATGAAGCTTATCAATTTTCATAAAGATCAAATTATTAAGCAAATTCCATTTCTAAAAATATCTTGTACTATGCTTTGGCATTTTTGTTACTCTATACATCTATTTCTGTAACCCTCAATTCAATTTTCAAAATATAGACCTACTTCATTACATATGCACCAAGTATGGCTTTATCCATCATGCCCACATTCTATTACTTCACAGTGGTAACATTCATTTTAATTTCAACTTATTTTCCTCAATCTATTTTTGTAACTCTCAACATGTCTCTTCAAATCATAGACCCGCTAAATCACATGTCTAGTTTGCTACCTTAGCTACCAGGGGAGGGAGCACATCATATTTTATCTTAGTATGTATAATTTGGTATAGATAGTATATAACAGTCATTTTTATTTCCATTTCAAGTCTTTAATTTACTGTATCTACTTTAATAACCTCAATTAATCTCTTCAAATTATAGACCCGCTTTATCACATGTCTAGTTTGCTACCTTAGGTATCAGGGGAGGGGCACATCATATTTTATCTTAGTATGTATAATTTTGTACAGATAGTATATATAACAGTCATTTCTACTTTTAATTTAAGTCTTTATTTTCCCTGATCTATTTTTGTAACCCTAGCCCTCAACTTATCTCTTCAAATTATAGACCTGCTTTATCACATGTCTTGTATGCTGGCTTACCAACATGGACAACATTACATTATTTTATATATGCATTTAGCAGACATTTGTTTTGATTTCATTTTTTAGTCCTACTTTCCTCTGTCTATTTCTATTACCTCAACTTTACTCAATTTCAAACTTACTGTATTACACACATCTAGTTTTCCTATAACTGAGTAAAATAATATTTTATCTAAATATTGTACAGATGATAACATTTTAACTTCTGTATACATTAATTACATCACATTCAATCTATAAATGTTTTGCCACTTAACTCTCCCTTAAAGCAATACTATAAAGTGTTAAAAATGAAGCGCCCCCTGTCACCCATGACATTTTATTTTTTGGGCTTATTGGGTTTGTTTTTGGTAGATATAAATACCCTCCAAACGATTTGGCTCAAAGATGTTTACTATTTCTGTTATGGCCATTTGTTGAATAAAATTTGGAATCCCGAATTTAATTCAACATGTATTAGTATAGGAAAGCATGCATGTGCTTTTTTATCCATTTTTTGGTGGCAAAACAATTTGTTTCACAAAACCACTTGAAAACGCTTTTGGATACTCACATTCCTCCAGTTTATGCTGTTTTACAAGAAATCATTTTTGATCAAAATCTTATAGTATTGCTTTAACTCACACACCATTTGTCATCATTATATGCAGCCAGTAACGTTCATCTACTTTTAATTCTAACTTATCTGTTTTTGTATCACTCATCTAATCTCTTCAACTAATGTACCTACTTTATCATGTAAGTGTTATCTTCATGTAAGATGGCTAGAATAACCATAAGTGCTACTTCATATTTATTTCCTGCTTGACACTAATGTTTATACGGTAAGGTTGAAATTATAAGATCTACTTAAAACACAGTAAGATGTCTACAGAAAATTTTCCATTTCTTCTGAGCTAAATCTATGCATTTGTGTATTAAGATTAATGGTTAGTTTATCTATCAACCCCACTAAATTAAAAGCTTTAGGGTTAGGGTCAGGGGATAGGGCTAGGGTATGGGTCAGGTCATGGTTTAACTAGATCTATTTTAGTAACTCTAAGCTACACCTTTTTAAATAATAGACCTGTTTACAAGATATTGTACAATAACAGTTTTATTAAAGATTTAATTTTGCTAATTTTTATTAGCACATCCACTAAATTAAACCATTCACCAAAACATATTTAATGTTGAAACTAATGTTAAAGTTCTAAATTTGTGAAATTAAATGCTGGTAAAATTGTTGCACATTTAAAATCAGACAAATTCTTTCCCTGACAAATGAAATCTTATCACCTAGCTGGATAATAACCATATTTAACCCTCATTTCATAAGTATATTTCACAGACGGTTAATGTTCACTTTAATATCCTTTCAATTTTAGTTTGCTAGATCAATATATTCCTGTAACTCTTCAAATACAGACCTACTTATCGTATCTAGTATTAGCTACTAGTAAGATGGCTAGTATATCCTAAAGTGCTACTTCATATTTGCTTCATGCCTGACACACATGGTTATATGGGCATATTAAGGTTGGCAGTTGCTGGTTAGAAACATGGCTAGAATTATCAAATCAATATCTGAGAGCCATACACAGGCATTTTGCTGCGTTTAAACCCCAGGAACATAACAGTGATAAATAGTCAATCTTAGGACACTAAATACATCATCTCAGATATGTCTGTCTGTTTTATGTAACTTTAAAAAATTTGGAATAAAATGGCATTTCCTACATTTTTGAATCATGGACCTTGTTTAGTAGTAGAAGCACATACAAATTCACAACAACTAAAGCAAGTAGGGTGGTGAGTTTGTTACAGAGAAATCTGTAGTATTGTTCAAGGGAAGTAAAAGCCACTGCCTATAAAACATTAGTGAGGCCAATACTTGAATACGCAAGCAGAGTCTGCGATCCATACCTGAATGTGACATTAAAAACCTTGTAAGAACATAATAGAGATCAGACAAATTTTGTCTCCACAAATACTGCAGGAGCAATATAACAACAATGTTAGAGAAACTAGATTAGAACATCTTGAAGAATAAAAAAATCATCTTGTTTAGGCTTCCGCCAAGGGAACTCAACTTGATACTTGGTACTAAGTAAGCTAAAGGAAGCTTATCTTCAACAGGGCTCCAAGATGTTTTTAAATTCAGTTTTTAACCAGAAGACCAGAGTACCTGGAGAAAAACATGGACTGAAAACCAAATGCACATAAAGCGCCTGGCGCAGGAATTGAACCTGGGATCTCATTGGTGCAAGGCGAGTGGAACTACCGCTGCGCCAACCCATTCCCCAATAATAGATGCATAATAGATTAACAATGCACTATAAGATAATGAATGAAGAAGTTGGAATCAACAAAAACAATTTTGTTGAGCTAAATCCTCACAGTAGCTTTAGGATAATAACTCTCAGTCTCAACACCCAGAGGAACATTCTTTAAAACTCATTCTTCCCATGAGCTTTTTGGAACAACCTGCCTGAAAACATGGTCTATGCAGCCAAATTAAATGTATACATAACAGACACAACCACATGGATCATGTATTGAGTACACCTAATGAACACATAACGGACAACAATGCACATAGTGGGATTAAGTACATTAGGCGTACTTTTGGCTAAACACCGTTAATGTGTGACAGAGCCCTAAAGTAGAGGTAATTACACCATGGACCAGGATGTGGCTGCAATTTGGCAAGAATAAATAATCAAATCAAAAGCTGAAATTAAGAGATGGATGTGTCAAACCCACATCAGAGATGTAACACATGAACAATCAAATTTCCAGAAATGTGTAAAAATGTGATTTAAACTGAGCAGCTTCCTATTCATTTGTACTTGGTTTAATTTCCTGAAAATACTATTTTTTTCTGTAAATTTCCTGAATTCAGGAAATTTCCTGCCACAATGGGTGAAAAAGGTTTCTTGTAGGAATTAAAATACATCAAAGTGAAAAACTATCATGAGTTATATATTTTGAATGATTAAAATCAACATTTGAGGAAGGTGATACTTTTCTCTCGTTATGTGATGTCATTTCTATATCAAGTTTGAACACCTGAGCATCACCCCGTAAGTTTGGAAATAGCAATGGCACAAAATAGCAAGCATGGTAATGAATATTTCAACACAAAGTACGTTTGATACATCACTAATAATGATTAAAATCAACATTTAAGAAAAGTGATACTTTCCTCTAATTATGTGACATTATGCCACATCTATATCAAGTTTAAACACCTGAGCATCACCCCAATAACCTGGGAATATCGAAAATAGCAAGTATGGTAATGAATATTTGAACACAAAGTCAGTTTGATACATCACTGCTGCTGAATAATGATGCCCTATTGACTAGATGTTACGTGTTTGCTGTTTAAAGTTCAACCTATGACATACATTTTATCACTGAATTTTGCCTCTGTAATGTCTAAAAACCACATTTTTAATGTGTATAAGACAGTTTTTGTATAATGATAGTAAAATATCAAATATAGTAATTAGAAAATGAATTCTCAAAGGCATATTCTAGACTCTAGACAGTTATGTTGAAGGTTTGTAGCAGATGCGACAATTCTACTGGCAAATGTTTTAAAGGGAATTCTTAAACAAAGAGGTTTAATCAAGACATTGCCCAATATGTTGGAAAACTATAAGGTATTGTATAAACTAGTACATCAAAACCACATAGGTAACTTGAAATACTAACTTGTAATTAAATTTTGTCAAAACTGTGTCTTCAGTACTATACCTAACAAAACATCAGAAAATAAGGACTTGTACTGAGATTTTTAAAATAAATTTCCTGAAATAAAGACAATTTCCTGAAAGTTATTAAGCCTGCTTGTAAGATTTTGCAATAGCTACCAAATATAGGACTATCTCCATATTTTTCTTCATCAATATGATTATTTGACATTCAAAAGGACAAAAAGACTTTGATATGCTTTCTTTAGCTATAAATAAGAATCTGATTAATGGAATATTCCATGTATCAAAAGGAATAATTGAATTACTTACTATCCATCAATATCATTATTTGGCATTCAAAAGGACAAAAAGACTTTGCTATGCTTAATTTTCCTATTAATATGAATTTAATTCATGAAATATTCCATGTATTAAAGAGAATTAATGAATTATACAGGGTGTCCCTTAAAAAAGGAAACCGAGATTTGCGCCCTCTGTTCTTGGAAACGGTTGAATGATTTGAAGTACTGTTTTGATAGATTAATGCACCAGAAAGTCCTCTTTACAACAATGCCAAATATTCCTACGTTGTTAACCTGGTTGAGTAATTACGACCACTTTTATGAATTGTGCATTTTATGCCTTTGTACCACTTTTGGTAGAGTTAACTTCTTCGTCTCTTGGTGCCATTTGGTGGAAATTTGAAGACTTTGCTGTTAAGCAGGGATGTAAGTGACACAACGTTTGATAACCTGAAGAAGTGACAGAAAGGCCTGAAAATGGAGTAAAATAGTCCAAAACTAGGCTGAGAATAAATAAAACAGGGTAAATTTTGAAGGGCCTGAATTCGTATATCCATGTTAAGGTAGGCTAACAGGAAATCTCTCTTCGATAATAAACGGCAACTTTATCAAGGCTACCTATCTGTTCTCATTCAACAAGTAACAAAGAAAACATTTAAAAGATGAACTGCATCTTGCAATGCAATTAGCTGGTTTAAATAAAGCATGCACTAACAAAATATCGATATCAAGCTGATGAATGGTTTGAAATTCAATTTTTGGGATTGGATTTTCCATAGCTCAAACTAGGAAGCAAATTAATCATGCAATCTCCTTTAAAAAGTTCCACTCTCCGAGTTTAATATTCTAAATCTAGGAACAATCCGATATTCAGTCATCCAAAAAAGAGTCTTAAAGGAGTCCTTCTTTCAACACGGCTTAAACTTAAGCACATCATGAGCAAGAAGTTAACGCTACCAAAAAGTGGTACAAAGGCATAAAATGCACAATTCATTAAATTTGTCGTAATTACTCAACAAGGTTAGCAACGTAGGAATATTTGGTATTGCTGGAAAGAAGACTTTCTGGTGCATTAATCTAGTCAAACAGTTTTCCAAATCAGTTGACCTTTTCCAAGAACAGAGGGCGCAAATCTCGGTTTCCTTTTTTAAGGGACATACTGTATTTTTGCATTCAATATAAATGTCATGCTTTGAAGTAAGTATAAATAGAATTTAGCTTTATTTTCATTATGACTTTATAAATATGCTTCTAATATGTTTTCTTTGTGGCAATATAATACATCCATAATCGATATAAACTTACCTTTAAATTTACGATTCAAAGAAAAAGATACAAAGGATGCATTAAGGCGGAGTATTGAAATTCATCGTAAACATATGAAAATATATGACAAACAACCAGTAATTAAGATATTCCATATTTTACAGAAATAATGAAATGTAGGTCATCTGGGACAAGACACCTGTCTCTTGTTATCTTACTATCTGTTGTTCGGATATTTTGATACTAATTTTACACCCGAATGGACAAATAAACATTCCTAATTTGAAAGTAATTAAAATTGTTGCTATTTTAAGACTAACGATTTATTGGTTTTCATCTAAAAAGTTTTAAATGTAACAAAAAGACTCTACTAAAGTAGAACTTTATTGTATTATTAAAAATGGAAATAGTTTCTGTTTTCTTTGAAGAAGCTTAACCATATATTTAATATTTTGAGTGAATAAACTTTGAAACCAATTTAAAATTATCTCATGAGACTTCAACATTAAAAGAAATGACAAGTTCATAAGAGATATTTTTACTTTCTCATAAAAATAAAGGGGATTTGCTAAAATCTGACTTAATCATTCCAGTTGTTTAGCAGATGAAGTACTTATAAGTTATAAATCAATGACAAAGCTGTTACAAAAAGGAATTCAAATCATCTTACTATACAAAAGCAAATTCAATGAAAACCAAAATGCACACCGTCAAGTTAGCTTAGGGTTTACATCTTAAGCTACTAGTAGAAAGCGCAAAGCCCTTTTTTAGTTTTTCAACTTCTTAGATTAAAGTTCTTATAGCAAAAATATTTTCCTTGCACAAAACAACTAAAATAACATAAGAAATAGCATAAAAGATTTCACACAGATTTCAAGTTCAGAATATTTAATGTTGGAATGCTTTTAAGAATGTTTTGATTTCAGCTTTATGACTATCAAGTATTCTAAGTGTTTTATTAACATATCAATGCGCTTATCTTTTACCTTGGTTTGGATATCATAAAGCTTACTTTACAAGTCAATGTCATCGTACACTGGTTGAAGCAGGTGCACTTAGAATGACAGCCTATACTTTCAACCCTTTTATGTGTCTTAAGTATTTAGATTTCTCATTCTTTTATCCTACTGAATAATAATTTTTGTTTTTGTTTGATCTTGAGTATTCTGCTGGTTAGTACAAGCTATTAAATGATTATAACTCAAAGTGATTTTCACAAATAAGTACACTTGGTTAATAATTTTATAAAATTCCTGACTTTTTTACTTAATTGGTCTATTTAGGTTTTCTAATCCACACCGCACTCCTGGAACTGCAAAACTTTTTTGGTATATTCTGTGAGCAACCATTTGAAAATATTCTTTTATTTAATTTCTTCCACATTTGTAAAAGAGAATTATATAACATGAAGAATAACCTTCAAAGAATGTTCGTTGAACAGAAATCTCATTCATAAGTCATAAGTAGAAATTGTGTGTGGGGGTGTGTGTGGGTGTGTGTGTGGGGGTGTGTGGAAACTACAATACTCCTTATTTTGTGACTAATATATAACAGAGCCGTGGGAACAGAGTATTTATCTCTGAAGTAATGTGAGCAACATTGATGTGTTTGTGAAGACTCAACATCAAACAGAATTACTGCTGATCCAATATCCTGTGCAACCAAACTATTTGAATTACCTGGAGTCAGTTCCTGCTTGCTTGAGGTTACTTTACTTCTATTAGAGATGCCCTTGAAAGTCCCTCTCTTTTTAGGATTGGTTGCCACATTTGTTTGGGCAATTCATCAATGCAAGAGTAAATGATTGGAGGCTTCCAGGAAATTGCCCAAATACTATACTGATTTAAACAGATTACGTGAGAACTAACAAGCGTAAAGTGAATCTAGATGTTGCCTGAACATTTAGCATTTTAAGCTACTGGCAGTTTATTGCAAATTGGACGCTTCTTCTTGTTGAAAGTCTATTAGAGGTTTAAACATGATCAAATCACAGATCAAGAGCAATTGAATAATTGCCAATTAAGAGGAAAGGGTATCAACATTTGAAACTTGACAATGCATAGTAGCACAATAGCAGTAAACTCCTCCACACATGTCAATAGCATAAATGTGTCAATATGTTTTGCCTGTTTCAAGCAACATAATCTTAAAATAAACTTTTTAGATACACAGTTTTAAAGGCCAATACTACCTTGCTTTTTTGCTTATTAATAATTAAAATGAACATTTTTAACATGTCCTATAAGTGTCAGCTCCAAAGCATTTTGATATTTTTCAAAATTTCAAATTAAAAATGTGCTTAGTAACCACCACAAACCCAACCCAACACCTGAAGTTTGACAACTCTATTCCACATATATTTGTGGAAATATCCTCAATTTTTTCATCAGAATGACCGCAATAGATTAATTTAAAGTTGCTTTATGCCCAGGAGCAGATTTGTTGCATTTTTATGCGGGTCTGATTGCTTGCTGCAACTTACGGTTTATAGCGTTTCAAGGTTCCGATTTCAACAACTACTCATTATATAACAAAGGTTTTCTTCATATTAAAAATAATTTTAAACAATAAAATATGAAACAGAAATGTTATCTTTAAAGCAACATGTTATCACATATTAAAGCTATATGTACAAAAATAGTGCTCCTATTTATGACTATGTATTTTACACTTTATCTCTGGAGAACTATGAGGAACATTGATGTGTTTGTGAAGACTCAACATCAAAACAGAATTACTGCTGATCCAATATCCTGTGCAACCAAACTATTTGAATTACCTGGAGTCAGTTCCTGCTTGCTCGAGGTTACCTTACTTCTATTAGAGGTGCTCTTGAAGGTACATGTCTCTTTCTTTTTTCTTTTTTGACTTTCACATTTGTTTGGGTAATTCATTATGGCAAAAGTATATGATTTAAGGTTTGGTGACTTCTAGGAAATTGCCCAGATTCTATTCCGGTTAAGTGAGAGCTAACAAGCGTGAATTAACTTGAATTGCTGGAACATTTTGGAATTTAAGGATGGAAATTATTACATACTACTGTTTTAAATGAATTGTTGAAATCCCATCAAAAAGTATGTTCAAATATGGCTGCTCAGCAAAATAACAAAAATGACTTCCTAATAAACACATCTTTTTGGTTTATAAGTTGATCTTCTTAGCATAAATCAACTTGTTGACAATGCTGAGAACCTTACAATAATAGAAATAAACTCCACCACACAAATCAAAACATATTGTCAATGCTGAGAACACAACACAAAATGCTCAACATAGAGTATAAATTTGTTCAAATCTAATGCATTATTCCTAAACCTATAAGCTTAAACAGAATGATAATTTAGCTTAACTGTAATCCTTCTTTAATTTAGAGCAAACACCAGATAAGAGCTTTTGTAGCAAGATTTACTACAGGAGTGCTTTATCAGCTGTGTATATAAGCTTATCAGAAAGAACCTGTTTCAAGGTCATTGCTCGCTGTGTATAAGAATCCAAACATTTTGCAAATATTTCAATATTTTCAATTCATTTTGCAAACATTTCAGTTGTAATTTGAAAGGAGATTCACAGATTTGAAATCTCAATGGAATTACATAATATCAAGAACTGTGTATTGGATCTGCTATAGTAATTGAAGAGATAAAACTCTATTTTGGGTATTTATAATTATAACACTTATAATGATACCATTTTCAATTGATTATATAATTTAGTACAGGAATCAATTGGATTTCATGTGGAAATAATGTCAATTTATAACAGGATACCATGGCACAGAAAAGGGTTTAAATTGGTAACTGTGTATATGCAATTATATATTTAGATTTTATTTCTTGATTTAGATAGGTATGGGCATAATTGCTGTTTTTTATCTTATCATAAATATTTAAAAAACTCTCAATTACTATAAGGGGTGATATCAATTACACACTTTAAATAGTCAGACAATGAGAGAGTAAAATGTAATGGGTTAAGTTTGCATTTTACACTCCACCTGTTGTATTTTGTATTGATTCAAAGTAAAAATGCATATTCACTAATTTTGGAGACAATTTCTGTAACCCTCAATTAAATTTTCAAAATATAGACGTACTTCATTACATATGCACCAAGTATGGCTTTATCCATCATGCCCACATTCTATTACTTCACACTGGTAACATTCATTTTCAACTTAGTCTTATTTTCCTCAATATATTTTTGTAACTCTCAACGTGTCTCTTCAAATCATAGACCTGCTAAATCACATGTCTAGTTTGCTACCTTAGCTACCAGGGGAGGGGGCACATCATATTTTATCAGTATGTATAATTTGGTACAGATAGTATACATAACAGTCATTTCTACTTCTATTTTAAGTCTTCATTTTCCCTGATCTTTTTGTAACCTTCAACTTATCTCTTGAAATTATAGACCTGCTTTATCACATGTCTAGTATGTACCCGCATGGACCACATATACATTACATCATTTTATATATGCATTTTGTGGGTCCAATTTTCCTCAGTCTATTTCTATTACCTCAACTTTACTGAATTTCAGACTTACTGTATTACACACATCTAGTTTGTTTTTTATCATTGACTAATATAATTTTTTTATTCAAATATTATACAGATGATAACAATCTTTTAACTTCTTTTTCAATTTCATCACCTTCAATCTATAAATGTTTTGCACTTAACTCTCCCTTTAGCTCAAGTGCCATTTGCCATCATTTTATACAGCCAGTAATGTTCATTTGAATATCTACTTTTAATTTTTACTTATCTGTTTTTGTATCACTCAAATAATCTCTTCAACTAATGGACCTACTTTATCATGTAAGTGTTATCTTCTTATAAGATGGCTAGAATAACCATAAGTGCTACTTCATATTTATTTCCTGCTTGACACTAATGTTTATATTAGTCCTAGTTTATATGGTGAGGTTGAAATGCAAGATTTTGCCTTGTAAAATTGTGAATTTTGGGCTTAAGTCCATGTTTTGCCTTGCTATATATCAAAGGTGGAAGTCTTGAGACTGAAAAAAACCTCATTTTATCAAGAGTTTGTATGCCATATTTGTATTATCATAGTATTTAAGACATTTTAGTTGTACAATTAAGAAAATAAAATGACATAAAAATGACATAAATAATAAGATCTATTTAACAACACAGTAAGATGTCTACAGAAATTTTTTCACTTTTTCCTGAGCTAAATCTTTGCATTTGTGTATCATGTTTAATGGTTAGTTTATCTGTCAACCCCACTAAATTAAAAGCTTTAGGGTTAGGGTCAGGGGATAGGGCTAGGGTATGGGTCAAGTCATTTTTTAACTAGATCTATTTTAGTAACTCTAAGCTACACCTCTTCCATAAGTATATTTCACAGACGGTTAATGTTCACTTTAATATCCTTGTTCAATTTTAGTTTACTAGATCGATATAATCCTGTAACTCTTCAAATACAGACCTGCTTATCGTATCTAGTATTAGCTACTAGTAAGATGGCTAGTATATCCTAAAGTGCTACTTCATATTTGCTTCATGCCTGACACACATGGTTATATGGGCATATTAAGGTTGGCA
>JXSR01S022119.1:1949-12783 GCA_000969725.1 Ophiothrix spiculata | reverse complement strand
GGATAATTTTCAAAACATTGAGGTAGAAATCTGAAAGTTCTTGATTTATCTCTTTACTAATATAGACTAATACTGAACACAAAAGCAATCAAAAAACTGTAAAATCAGTTTGAAGTTTTTGACCTTATGTTACATTTTGGTTAGATTTACTGTGAAAACACCCACTTCCCAGTGGAATCATGGAGCGAGTGTTTACTTTTGCTTCAGGGCTTAGAATGTCAATATGTGATGGCTCATCCCGAAAGGGGGACTTTGCAGATGATATCAATTTTGATTTTTTTTTCATTTCATCTGTTGCAGCATTTTCTAAATTATTTAAATGACACCTTACTTGTTGAAATTGATCAAGGCGATCAACAGAAAATCTCCTGGAAATTTTTATTATTTTCTTTATTTTTTGCTGCCTATTTTCACCTGTTTCTTGAAAAATGTTCTGTCGCAAAGTCCCCCTTTTCAGGGTGAGTCATCACATATAGTACTTAAGCTTTGCATGATTAAATAAAAATAAAAATATTATAAAAAAAAAAAAGATGGACCTACCGACCCTCCTAATGATAAGGCAAACAATTTTTTTTTTTATTGGCCTTATTGAAAGAAATCAGAAATAAATTACATTTTAAAAAAAGGATGTAATTTAGGCTAACACTAATTTAAAAACACATAGGCCACAGATATATTTCCAGTAAAATAACATTTGCCATGGACCTGGGTTAACTTTATCCCAGGTCTAACTTTCCTTGCTAGTGAAATGTCTTGCAAAAGTATAAAATCAGACTAATAATTGAGCAAAAATCAGGAAATTTACACTGAAAATTCACAGTTCCAAAATATACTTAACAGAGATGCAACACATGAACAATCAAATTTCCTGAAAAAAACGTAAAAATGCCATTCAAACAGAGCAATGTGCTTTTCTTTTGTACTTAGCTTAATTTCCTGAAAATACAGATATTTGTGTAAATTTCCTGAATTCAGGAAATTTCCTGAAAAGTTACATCCCTGAATACTAATTTGGTGAACTTGAATAAACAAAGAATAGAGTCGTGTGGAACAAAAGACCCAAAATGATGGATTTTTGAAAAGTTGTGGAAAGTACTAGTATTGTATTTTTGACCAATTTGGAAGTTGACAAACTGTAGGATTAAAAGTCAACATTTAGCTCTAGTGGCTTGTGATGTTAGCCAGGGGTCATCTAAAGTAGTCCGAAAAAAACTTTTCATTCTGGGCAGGACCAAATCGCTAATCAAGTCACGCGGTAACAGAACTGTCAAATTACGAGAGCTCACAAATATCGCGTGAGTTGCGTGTGAACTTTAACCTCGGCGCACAAAACGCGTAATAATGAAAAAGTTTTCTTCACGTGACCATATGTATTTCATGGACAGGTAAAAAATGAGCCATTTGAAATACATACTTACAACTTGTTTGTGATGGACTGACATACATAACAATGCAACAATCTATTATTTGGCCCTACCTTGCTTTGTCAATACTAATGGGCTTCATATTGGATGCTTGCCGCTCTTCCTCCACATCAAAATCCGACATATTTGGGCCACCCACGGTGTCCTGTGTGTCGTTGGTTTCATTCAGAGTTGAATCATTGTCATTCATAGAATGCTGCAGGTTCAGGATTTGAAAGTGATTTGAAAGTGAATTGAAATAAATATAAATCAATTACAAGCTTTTTCTTAAGCTGACATGGACCAGGTAATTCAAATCTGAAAAAGTAGGTCCCGGACCTTGAAATTTCCAGAGAACCAGTATTTCAGAAAATTTGAATTCCGATTTTGATTTCCAAATCAAGAATTTATCAATAAAGAAGAACTTTTTTATTTTATTTTGTTGGATTTGTATTATTTTGCGAAAATGTCATTGCTTCCAATCATTTTCTTCACAAATTTTGACTTATACTAGAGACAAACAAATATATACTGCAAGACCCGGGCGCTGTATCTCAATTATACTGTCCTACGGGGCGCTTAAAGTCAGGGACCATAGGGGAAAAATCACTTAAGAAAAAGCTTGATCAATTATATTAATGCATGTTGGATTTTCATAATAAATAAAACCCAACAATTGTTTTGTTCCTGTCACTTTATCTTTCTTTCAAAAAATTGAAGTCTCTAGCAGATACAATTGATTATCTTGGTTCTCCCACCCCCCCCCCCCCCCCAACACGTTACATAAAAATGCAGTCACTGATTTTTTAAATATATACAAAATGTATGCCAATTGGTTTTTTGGACCAAGTGTACTTTAGGTCCCATCCAGAATTTTAGGGTTAGGGTTTAGGGTTAGTGTTAGGGTTAGGGTTAGGGTGTAGGATTAGGGTTAGGGTTAGTTTTAGGGTTAGGGTTAGGGTTTAGGTTTAGGGTTAGGGTATAGTTTTTGATGGGACCTAAAGTATACCTTTTCCGGTTTTTTTTTCTAATTATTTGATTATTGGTATCATATACACCGAACGAAAAGTAATTGTTGTGTAGCCCTCAAGTGGAATTTCTGAAAAATTGAGTGGATTGGTTGGAATTTTTTATACTATTATTATTATTTCAAAAAGCACATTAAGTGCCAAATTTCCTGCAAATTTGGGCGCATATTCCACTCTTTTCAAAATATTTTCTCCAAAAACACCCAATCTGAACAAAATTGGGTGCTATAACGACACTAATAATAGCTTGTCGCTGGGGGCAACATGTGCAACAACTTTTTTGGCCGTATACTCTAAGCATGACTTGAAAGTTCTAGCTTTTATATGTTTTTTTAATAATTCTTCCTGCATTCTCCCCTTGCATAAATTGATGATATTCTTATTAAATATGTTTCTTAGTCAGAGCTACTTCTAACAAAAGCTTGAATGTTTAGCCCTGTCAGAAGGAATTCTGTATATTATTTTGTATTGTTCAAGGACTACAGGTGAAAATGCATGCAAAGGTCATAATTTGGTAACATTGATTTTTTTCAGATTTGCAATATTCATGCTTTCAATCAATCAATCATGCATTTAAAACACCTGCAAAGGTTTATTTCAAAAAACCTAAACTGAAGTACACATATGGAAAAATCGACATCTTATAAGGACCATCAACAGAAAAGCATATACAATGCACCTTACAGGTTTTTAAAAGCATTTATCTTAGTTTCATATTTCACTCAATGACAAATTTGATGGACTATTAATAACTTGTCAGGTAAATGTTTATGAAGGTGTCTCTTTATAACATGGACTTTGCATATATGTGTCAAAGAGAAAAAGAAAAGACTCCAGCTTTACGGCTGGTTTGAAATTGACGGTCACAAATCAAGTCGCTCTTGTCAGGAATACATGATTTTAGCCTTTTGACAACCTACAAGGAAAGCATTGAACACCAAACTGACTTACATGTTCTCCATTGCTGATTTCATTTCTTTGCAACAATATGAAATAATCAGCTGTTTTGGTGTGGTTTCCATAGCAACTCTTTACCCCAGCATAACTCGCTGGATGGGTAGTAGACACCTCTAGCTTGTAATCTTCAAAAACAGCCACCAAAACATCCTTCTTTTTCAAGTTGTTCAGCACTTCTTGAAAGCTACATTAAACAAATACAGAGTAAGATCAACATGGGTACTGGTACTGGAATTTGTGGTTTATGGGGTTTTTTTTCAGGGTTTATATATCAAGACAAGAGTGAATTCAAAGACTTTTAGGTCATATTTTCAAAGACTTTTCAAAGACTTATAACACATTTTTGCCGATTTTCACTAGCATTTATTATGTTTCTAATTTTCCGTAACATGCTTGACAACATTGAGAAGTAAAAATGAGGAATGGTGTGCATGATTTGATTTGATTTTATTCATGCATATCGACAATAAAAACTACAAAATACATACAATCTACATTGTTAAAAATTATAAAAATATACATAAATACAATAATAACTGGGACACAAAAATTGCTGGGATATGCATAGGATGACCCTTTAAGCCCTAAAAAGGGCTTATTTCCAAAGGGGTCGTTTGTCATCAAAAATACATTGCACATTAAAAATCTAACAATATATAGAATATGAAATAAACATTAAAATACATGACATTGCACAATGAATTAATCAGAAAGTCAAAGTTTATTTGTGGAGAAGCAGATTCACTTTGATCCCAGAGCAATAAATGCAGAAAAGCACCCCATGCCACCCCTAATTAGAAAAGACCACGCGAAGCATACTTTTGACCATGCGAAGCATACTTTTTTTGATTTACAGACTTTTCAAAGGCTTCATGCAAAATTAAAGACTTTTCAATGATTTTAATGACTCAAATTGTATTTAATGTCTTTTTAAGGATAATGACCACTATGAACCCTCTTTTTTTTAAACCAAGGATCCACTAACATACTATTTGTTACCGCATTTTACACATTCACAGCTGGTCATTTTTTGTTTACTTCTTTGAAAAGAAATCAAAGACTGTGGGAGATCACATGTCATTTAGATTCTATATATGTTCATGCCACCATTAAAATTGTGGTCTTTATTATATGATTAGAAACATGAGCAAAACTTATTATTTCCCCGCACCACAAGCATCCCAGTTTAAGAGCAGTAGTTTATATACTCTAACGTGTGCATTGTATTGTAATCCTCTCTTGGTTGACACAAATTGTTGAATCCTATTGGTCAAAAGCCTATACATGTAATTTATAGTCGTATCACATGTTTTCGTTCTAAAAATAACCTTGATTGCCGCCACACTATATTAGATTGATATGTTTTAACATGAATTATTTCAAAAAAACAATTTCTTAAACTAAATTTAGAGCAACAAAAAAAAGACCCGCATTGAGAATCTCCTTTACATGACTTCATATCATATGTAGTCGCACACGCTCTTATCATACGCACCCTGCAAAATTGATTTGTAGAAAATTTAATGATTCCAATAATAGCTTGCTCATCAGTTAAAGCAATACTATAAGATTTTGATGAAAAATTGTTTTGGGTAAAAACAGCCTAAAAATGAAGGAATGTGACTATCTAAAGGTTTTTCAGGTGTATTTTTTCAAAAACTTGCAAGTTGCATCGCCACCAAAAAATGGATGAAGAACACAAGCTTTTAGCCTGCTTTCCTATACTAATACATGGAAAATTAAATTTGGGATATTCAATTAATGGCCATAACTGAAAAAGTAAGCATATTTAAGTCAAAACTATCAAAAACAAAAACAATAAGCTTGAAAAAAAGTCATGGGTGACACGTGGCACTTCATTGTAACACTTTACAGTAGGCCTATATATTGCTTCAATAGATGGAAATTATAAAGTTTTTCTTCATCCGCAGGCAAAAATCATGCGTGCCATTGTCACTGATTTAAAGTATCTCATGCAAGATATTCAGCTATGCACACGCTTTATTGTATCATTTCGCAACTTGAAATATAAGATTTGTCTATTTAGTGTTGATCAATGCAAAAAGCAACACAAATGACGTTGGGTAATTATTAAATTGCAATGGCTAGAAGGAGAGCATGAATTTTAATAACATATGACGTCACTGATATATCGGGAGTATAATTATAATCATAAGCTTTATTAGGGTAAGGTTTAGGGTAGGGTTGGGTATGTTTAGGGTCAGGGTTAATGAGTTAGGGTAGGGTCCCCTGTTACTGAGTTAGGGTCGGGTACCCGTTTACTGAGTTAGGTTTAGGTAGGGGTAGAATTTCGCAAAGCACGGCGCGAATCCAAGTGGACTCTCGCTGAAGAATTTTGCGCGAGTCCATGGACTCTCGCAAAATGACTCGCGTAGCAGAATTTTGCGAGAGTCCAAAATTTTACCAATTCCTCACCATACATGTAGTATTGGTCAGGTGTTTTATTATTAAATTATATTGAGGTATATCATGGTAATAAATTGTATAGTATTTTCAGTTTGCTGTTAATAAATGGTACTGCATACATGTTACACCACAATTAAGCTTGAACCGATGTACCTTATCGGCCATCGAATCGGGCCGATATTACACCCTATAGGCAAAAGCGGACCTACGTCATACGCAGGGCATACGCAGGGTATACGCAGCACAATGATCTAAAAATAACTTGTGTTGGACTTCGTGCGCGGTGAAAACAATCAATACTTCAGCCAGGCATCCCTTCATTTTCTTTCTTTTTTAGCCAGACGAAAATCTGTGAAATGATGAGCTGTTTGACACTTTGTTGTGACTTGAATACCACACATCTCATATGATTTTGGAATCGAAATATTTTGACAATTTGCTAAAATCAATCAAAGTTTCCGCGAGCCGGCTTTTTCTCCATTAAGTTGAATGGGAAGTCGGCAAATGTTTTCACCGCGCTATTTGGACAAACGTCCCGGATGTAAACAAAACGACCGGATGTCCGCTCCTGCCTATCGGCAAAACACAGGCACTGCCGTTTGAAATTTGTAGGGGCTCAATATGTAGCTCTTCTGGAGCTTTTTAGGAGAGCGGTAGAAGAGCAATTAGAAAAGCTCTTCTGGGGTAAATGAGGGGAGCGATCTGTATTATTAATAACATTAGCGAATCATAATTGTTTTATATATATTTAACATTATGCTAAGAGACTTCTTTGCAGCCCCACGGATCCGGTCATCTCTCTTTACGTTCTGGATTTGACAACGACATCCCGGGACAACATAGTACACCACACCTCACTAACAAACACAGTCCCATCAGCATCTTTCTCTTCCTTTTTAAATCCTATGTCTTGTAATTTCCAATTACGAAAAGTAGACAAAAGCACTTTATATGATTTAAGCATGATTTGTCATATGAAGTAGAAATCCGGATCCGTGGAACTGCAAACAATCATGAATTATCGACACGAAAACACCAGCTTTATACCAGTTATACGAGTGTCGCCCGGTAAAAAATTCACCGTTCACACCGTGTTCCTTTTCGTACATGTTTTTGATGTGTATAGCATAAACGCTAATGGACGAACACAACAACTTCCGATCATAAAATGCGCGGTGGTTGAACATTTCATTCCATGTCACTTGTGTAAATAAATTTCTTTTAAAAATGACAACGCGGTACATATCATTCAAGGCGCGCGATAAATTGCGCTCTCATAAAGCAATAATATTCAGGCGCGCAAGGGCGCTCGATCGATCTCGCGCGCCTCAAACGGCAGTGCCTGAAAACATCGTATCGGTAAAATCACCTGTTTTTGCCGATGAACTTAAATGTTTGGCAAAGTGACAGATAAAAGCGTGGCCCAGCCCTAGCTGGGCTAGGCCACGTTTTCGATCAGCTGATGATGCACTAAAAGCGTGGCCTAGCCCTGGGCGAGGCCAAGTTTTTGATCAGCTGATGAGGCACAAAAACCGTGGCTTATATTTAGCCCTAGCCGGGCTAGGCCACTTTTTTGATCAGCTGATGATGCACTAAAAGCGTGGCCTAGCCCTAGTCTAGGCCACATTTTTGATAAGTAGTTGATGAACTAAAAGCGTGGCCTAGCCCTAGTCTAGGCCATGTTTTAGCCCTAGTCTAGGCCACGTTTTGGCCCTAGTCTAGGCCACGTTTTAGCCCTAGGCTAGGCCACGTTTTTGACATGGACTCGCGCTGTAGTAATTTTGCGCGAGTCGACTCGCGGACTCGCGCCGAAATTCTAGCCCTGTTTAGGGTTAGTGTAGGGTTGGGGCATATTTAGGGTCATAATTAGTGAGTTAGCTTCGGGTCCCCGGTTACTGAGTTAGGGTCAGGCCGCGGTTTGGTGAGTTAGGGTCGGGTCCCTGGTTACTGTGTTACGGTCGTGTCCCCGTCAGTATTGGCTAAATACGAAAATGTCACCCGTCCGGGCAGCTGGTCCCGTGACCTAGTGGTTAAGGCACTCGACTCGTAATCTTGATACAACCACTGGCGTGGGTTCAAGCACGGCGTGGTGCTCTTTCTCAAAAAGTTACAAAATCTTCTTGGAATTTTAAAAAAATATAAAAACACAATTTTAGAGTAAAAAATAAAAAAAAAACATCAGGAAAATGACGCTTAAATACTCTAAATTGAAAAATAAGTGTCATTTGATAAGAAGGACCTTCCTCTAACCATTGTAATATAACGCTTACCTTGACATTGCTCCTATTCTGAGGGAACAAGTTGGAATAAATATCGCCATCAAGTCTCTCGAATGTGTTTGAACCTATGGCCTTAATTCAGGAACAAGCTTGAATTTCCTGACAGTGTAAATACAGAGATGTAACACAAGAACAATCAAATTTCCTGAAATGCGTAAAATTCCTATTCTTTTGTACATGGTTTAATTTCCTGAAAATACAAATATTTTATGTAAATTTCCTGAATTCTGGAAATTTCCTAAAAAGTTACATCCCTGTAAATACTTCTATACAATTGTGGCAAGTTGTCAGTCAATTAGATGTTAATGTGAATCAATAACCTGTGTAATAGCGCGATCCAATCTAATAAGATTATTTCTACTTTACACAAACAACTGCACGGTCATTATCAGATAGCAATAACCTCTTAGTCTTTTTAAATGACCCGCCTATGTGATGTCATTAGCGCTGAATGAGTTTACTCATTAAAAAGGCCAATCAAGCGCACCTATGCACCACACACACACATGTTTATCATATTACGCGATGATTGTCATGCCTTGGTTGATCGAAATTCTCTTTAATATAGGGATAAGAAGATGTAAGAAATACGTATAAATATAAAAAGTACTTCGTCATAACATTACACGTAAAAGGCATTAAAAATATCAAAAGAGTGGTTATTAATGACAATAATAACTTTGCACCATTTATTTGACGGTTATTGTTTAAAATCGTCGGTGTTTGTTTTGTGCCTCAGAAAAATACCTCTTCTCAAAACAAACACCTCCGATTTTAAACAATGACCTCAAAAAAGATGGTGCACAGTTATTATTGTCTAAATGTACATACCTTTTGATTTTTTGAACAAGATTTTTCATTTTTCTCAAAACTCAAATCCAAAGACTGACATGGATCAAGTATTCCTAAAACAAAAACAAAAGAAAGAAAGAAAAAATTGAGCTTTCAGAGCAACAAAAGTTTACTTTATTACATGTACTCTCAGCCAATTTCAGAACAACAAAAGTGGATTTTGGACATCTTTATGCCAGGGTGCCTGTTTGGATTGACATATGTTTACAACACAATTTTATTCAGATACACTGACACTCCTATATGGTGGATAATGGATATCTGTGGCATTTTATGGTATCATTTGCAAATACAATGCCCTCACAAAATTATATGACTGGTGCTAGAATTAATTCAGATATGGCAAATTGAAATCTAGTCCGCAATTTTCCGTTCACAATTTTTCACGTCCAACACTTTTTGCAGAAGCTCTGTTGTCTTTATGAAGTAAGTTCTATGTTTGTTATACTTACTCTCCAAGAAGACAATCTCTCTACTATTAAATTGTACCTAAAGTTTTGACAACCATTGTAAAATGGCTTGGATCTGTGAACAAAAAATTTTCCGTTCACACCAGTCACGTCCAACACATTTTGTCACGTCCAACACATGTGTGCTGCATATCTTGAAAAATAAGAGGTCTGCAACTTTGAATTTATAGTATGTTTCTAGTTGTTGCATGGGTTTATGAACTACAAACTTACTTTAAGGTGCGATCAGTTTTTGTAAAGTTTCAAAATTTTGCCCCGTTCACATTTGCAATTTGTCACGTCCAACACAATTTGTCACGTCTAACCATAAAAAAACTCCCGGGTGCACCACTACAAACTTTCCATATTGAATGCTTTGTTTTATATTTATGATCTTCCAATATTCGAAACTGTGAAGTTTTTTCCTGGGGGGGGGGGCACTCAGATTTGGAGCTGTACACAACCGCGTTCAAAAAAACGCGTGAAAAGGGTGTTTTTTCACAGTCGGGCACGTTACGCGCGTTTAGGGTCGAAAAATCAAGCATTTTCGTAAAAAAGAGTGTGTTTTGAAAATCCTTTCTAACGCATTTAGGGTCTCTTTCAAAATTCCATGTCCAACTTTCTCCGCACCCTTTGTATTAAAGAGTGAACTCCCCTGTTTGCCGGGCCTGTTTGAAATCCCGATCAGATTTGGGGATTTCTTTATTTTCCGCTTTCGATACGAGAAACTCTGGATACAACATCATCGCAGTGGTCCACAAGACTTCCACAGACAAGTGTCATCAAACCACGTAACGGCAAGTATTGAAACGTTGACCTGTATGACAAACAAGATTAACTCTGCGTAAAAATGTCACAAATCCACCAAATTCATGCTCCCAATATATATTTGTCTCAGATATGACGCACAACCAGATACAGATGTGCATGTATTGCTAGCCCGAGTTAGCAACAGACTTCAAATTTTTTATCGTATTTCCGCTGCGCGGAGGCTAGGGTACCTTGCACTGAACTCGTGCCTCATATACTATATGAGGCACTGATGCCGAATTCGGCAGCCTATACCTTAAATTAGGGCTAGCGTTCCCGAATTTGTAACGCACCTTACGGCTACATGTGACAATATGACTCCAAACAAATTGGCTTGATTAGTATATATAATTTATGTCAAACAAACTTACTATTCATTTTGGTCATTTATTTCCACTAAAGGTGATATATGCATGTGATTTTTCTTGTGTACAAATGCGTTCCCGGTGATCAAACGATGTAATCAAAACATTGTCACCTTGCATATCGCATTATGGGATCTCATTAATATTAATGTGACGTCGTTTGGCGATCGCATGTCAGAAGGTGGTGCTTTTTGTGTTACATGGTCAAAATGATCAAAAAAAGTATTTTTTGATATGTTATAGATATTGTCAAGCTACAACAAA
>JXSR01S022118.1:12024-28492 GCA_000969725.1 Ophiothrix spiculata | reverse complement strand
CAGCATTTGGTAGCCATGGCGAAAGCTTAATTTCGGGGCCTTAAAATTATATGACGAAAGAAAATATAACAATCAGCTTTGCTTATTTATTGAAGTGTGTGTTCTGGACTGTAGATTTCTTGATTTTCAGGAAAATATATGTTGGTCCACAGGGTGTTTGAGCTGCCCAAAGATTGTGTTTTTTGGAAAATTTTGATTTTTGTGAGGGCGCTATGCAAAAGGCGAACATACTATATCTCTGAAAACGAAAATATATGATAAACCTCCAATGTATTTAACAGTAAAAATAAAATAAAAGGCATATTTTGCTTGGAAATCCCTCTTTAAGGGGGTCAAACATGGGATTGCGCAACACTGAAAGTGATTTCTTGCGTTTTCGCGCACCCGCGAAATACGCGAATAAACTCAAAATTCTGATTTTTACCCAAGATAGTGCTAGTTGGGTCCTTGACACCAAGTATAAGCAATATTAGGGCCCAAAATACCCAGAATCTGATAATAAAGGCCCTTCAATTCAGACTTTCAGAAAAACACCCTTTTCCTGTCAAAATCCAGCCCTAAAGCCCTAAACTTTGACGGGCCGTCACAAGAAAACGATACGACGTACGAAGCTCAAACTTTGGGATTTTTTATTTGACCATAAGGACAACATCTGGTTGAATTTACAAGAAAATCTATGCAATTAAGTTTACTTTTTGTAAAATATTCACTGTTTTCATATGGAATAACCCTATTATATAATATTTTTTGGTAAAATTTTAAACTTGAGTTACAAGGCCTAACTTGGAATAAATAAAAAAGCTTTCCTATTAAAGAAGAATGTCTAATACAAGATTGAAAATTAAAGTTTATGTTCTACATGTTCCTAACTATAGTTATCTTGTTTGTAAATTTGACATTTTTCACAAAAACACAAATCTAGGAGAAATCCCGTGTCTTATGTAAAAATCAGTCATTTTGACCTAAAAAGGATGAATCTTAATGTATTAAACTTGGGTATCAGAATGGTTAGTGCCGTACTCAATTTTCAGATCAAATTTTTAGGTCCTAATTTTGAAAATAATAATGTAAACCAATGAACTTTACGAATGCATAGGTTCGTTCAGTGTATAGACCTAACGGGGAAGTCCTCTTTTGGTCTATGAACTGCGGCCATGTGATGACGTTCTGGAGATTTCTATATGGATTCCAACAAGTGAAAAATGATGTACTTTCTACACTTTCTATTTTTGTGAGAGCCATTTTAGATTTGTAATGAATATCAATCAAGGATTCTTAATTCTTATCTATAAATCTGAATTTTTATGAAGAAATGTCCTTGGGACGAAATGCGGATTATGAATTACCCTTTTTGTCTCGCCTGAAAATTTTCAGAAGAGACATAGCAATGCAATTTTCTGTCCGCCGTCCGGAGCTTATCTCGAAAACCGCATGCCCTACAATAATGATATTTGGTATCTGGGTAGACCAGGAGCTGAGCTGGATCCAGCAACAATTTCGGCGCTAAATATGTTAATTAAGTACCTAATTTGCATAATTTATGCTTAAAATGCTTTAAATGGCATATTTTACAAACCATGCACCCTACATTCATGAAATTTGGTGGGTAGGTGAGGACAGAGCTGCGCTTGTGCCGGCTGCAATTTGAGCGCAAAATATGCTAATTAAGTACCTAATTTGCATAATTTATGCATAAAATGTAGCTTATTTTTCAACTTTGTCCGATTTCAACGATTAAGGTGTTAAATTGTACGTTTTGGACCAGAGATCAAAAGTGCCAATGTTGACCCTGTTGTATGACCTTTCCCTTGGGATCCACCCCACAACTGAATGATTAAGTAGGCGGTCGATACGCAGGCGAGACTACTGGTTCGCGAACCATCTTGTTAGATTACCATTGACATTAATTTAAAATATTGTTTTTTTTTGTCTTCTTATCTACCCTTACAGAATCAAATGCAGGGTGTAATTTGTAATTCAAGAAACCTTTGGAGCAGTGTTTCTTCACCATGTAACAGCGATTCACGGCAGCAGAATTCATTAAAATCTATTCACAAGTGTCTATGTGGAACCCATCATGCTCAATTGGAAGGAGCAGCCAGATATTTATCTACTACAAATGTTGTTAATGTAAGTCATGAACTTTCTACCTAGATTTGATAAAACCATAAGACTAAATTTCATGCTAGTCTTATATATTATCATGAACATCAGTTATGCCTCCTGTCAACAGGAATTTCAAACTCTGCTCTTCTTAACATATGTGACCATCCATAACACAGTACACCTTTTCAGAGTATCCAGTCCTTATGACATCCAGAAGTGGAGTTGATTCTTATAAGCTTGAAAAGCTAGACTCTGTGTTAAAACCAAGAAATCTTGCTTTGAAGTTTTTGTGTACAATTCAACTGCATTTAGAAAATGTTACTTTTCAAGGTTTTTTTTGAAGTTGAAATGAAAGCTGATACTTTGTAAATGGTTTAATAAAACTATGACTATTTCATTGCAAAAATTTCAATTTTCTGAGAGTACATCTTTTACATTATTTTGCCATGTATTTCAAAATTAAAAGTGCTTACTTTACGGGAGGTTACATATAGTGGATTGTCACATATTTGAATGGATACTCTGGTGCTATGTAGTCCTATATGAACTTGTCTTGTACTGCTTGGGACAGAACCATAAAGACACTTCCTTGAAAAAAGACTTCAATCTGATGATATCACTTCCATCGAAACAATGTTTATATCGCAACCAAGTTGAAGTGTGGTGATTTCACTTGCAAGGTCTGTTTTCTCCAAGTAAATGAGGGGCCTATTTGACTACTATCATTACGAAAACTTGCACAAACTAGAATCCATCGCAAATATTGTTTGAGATGACTTTTCCACATCACTTACATCTTTTCACTTTTAATCTTCATGGATGAGACTATCACAAATTTTGCGATAATCTTGCCCACATGGTGTGAAATAAAATCATGTGATATCAAGAATTTGCGATGTTTTTTTTTTTTTTTGCAAATGCTCATAAGCATCCGCAAGATATTCATCAGAAACAAAATCATCGCAAATGTTTTGCAATGATTTTTTTCCTCGCTTTTGCGATAAAGTTCAGCATTTCCAATGGATTTTAATAGACGTTAGTGAAGTAGACCCTGCTTTTTGTTCAAAGAAAGAAGTTAACAGAGACTTAGAATACAATTTTGATGGGAGTTTTAGTTTTGCTATTAGTATTTAGTATAATAAATTTCCTTGTTGTAATGCATAACTTTGTTTGCTCCCTATAAACATGGTAATTCTGAAGTCCATTGTACATGTTTTAGTTTTACTATTTGTTGTATTGTATTTTTCAAAATTTTTGAAGTATTAACAACCCATTTTCATTCTTTTTGAACAGGCAAAGATTACACAGGGTGCCTTTCTCAGGACAGAAGAAGATTCAGCAGTTGTTAAATTTCTAGATAGATATGGCATTATGTGGAAGTTCAGATATAGTAGATTTGTAAGTTTTCTTATTTTTTAAACTTTTTTTAATGTGTTCTGTTAATTGCCTTGGTGTATCCCCATTTCTGTATGTTCAGGTGGTCATGAACACATACAAAATTTGTGATTTCAAAACAATGTATTTAAAAAAAAAGAAGAAGGAAAGAAACCCTTTGCCATCACAATATATTTTTGTTTATTTCATTAAAATGATATGATTATTATTGTTTAATTATCTTCCAATGGAGATCAAGCTCAAGACAACCAGTCAAGTTTCAGCCAAGATAACCAGTCAAGTTATGAGAGAACATTTTTTATTGTAAGTATTTTTAAGGTATTTAGTGGTGTGATTACTGAAGCTACAAATATCTTGCTATATTGCTTTTCAGAGAATGCGAAAATCGGCACAGAACATTTATACGTCATGTGCAGATGGTGTTGATGTCCAACATTTTTTTAAAGGTAAGGCATATGCTAAGCCAGGACATTGTTTAAAAATAAATGAGTAGACTTTAGGATTGGACAAGCGGTCAATAATGATAGGTCAAATCAAAAACATTTTTGTAGCATTTTATCCACAACAAATTGCACTGAGGTACTTATTATAGATAAATAAGGGGTGTGATGCACAAGAGTCTAATGTTACCAGTGAAAGATAACATTTCGGATGTGTTTTTTTTTTTTGAAGTCTCAACAGTTTTTTGTTTAGTCAAAATTAAAATTTATTGGACAATGAAAACAAAATACAGGGTAAGGGTTGCATTTAAAAGCAATGGGCCCTGCACCTTGGATTTTTGTTTACTTTGTCCAATAAATGTTTAACTTGCATATAGTCTATGATATGTTTAGGCAGTTAGTTGTGTCCTTTTTGTTCAAAACATGAGAATGACCTATAGATCAGCAAATAAGTAACTGTTCAGTGTATTGTTGACGTGATGATATTGACAGGAGGGGCTGGATTTATTTTCCGGTTGTTGATTTGTGGTGACCACCTTTCAAGGATGAAAATCTTCCTGAAAACTAATGTACATATATGTATAGAATTTGATTAAATTCTTAAGTGTTTTCATTTTAACAAAAATATATCTTCATATTTAACAGAATCTGAAGCAAGCACTTGTTTTTAAATGTTTGTTGCTTTGCCATTTTAAACTTCTCCTTTGCACCAGACATTGCACACACTCAATGTTCACGATAGGCGATAAACACTTTGCCGGCTCATGCTTCAGTGAACACTGTGCCCTGAATGAGACACTAAATTGGAATCAACTTTGGGTTCATCACAAATCAACAAAGCCTGGTATGCTTCTATGTCAAGAAAGAGAGATTGTGAGTTGTTGAAAGACACCTCAAGAGAGTGAACATTACTGATACCCACAAGCAGACTCGGTAGTGTAATCTAAGTGACCTTTTTGTGGATAGCAAGTATCTATCAATTACGACTGATATTGATAAGTTGGATATTTGACACTTTAGAAATGATAGCACACAATGCATATATTATCATGTTGAATCACATCCTTATGTTTCTATTGTTTTCAGCATGCAGTATGGAAGATACTCTGTTCTCATGGTTCTTAGTCACTGAATTGCATGTATGGTAAGTTATTTTTTAAAGTTGATTGATACCAATTTTTGACATATTTGAATTTTATTTGGAATGATCTTGTTAACAGTTACTTGAAAATTCACAATTTTATCGAAGATGTAGAATTTACTGTTCAAAATGCACCATTTACCTGGGTATAGTAATCCTATTTATTGACAACATATTTTGACGTTAACCAATCAGGGCTCTAGCTAGACAAATTTTAGTGACAATTGAAATTGATGTAATACAAAATTTTGAGACTGGAGATAGAACTGGGTATTTCAACTCAGAAATTACTTGAGTGCCAGCGGTAAATTAAGAGTGCCGAGTGACCCTCGCCTGCCCCTGCCTACCATGGTTTGAACCCTGGAACCCATCTGATCGAAAAGAAAAAGGGATTATTTTTCTCACTTTGATGCAGTCACATTTTACAAACAACAATAATTAAATTAAGGAACTTAAGAGCACAGATAGAAATTTGGATTTGATATATAATTGGAAATATTCTGACCTCGTTTGTGTCATCTCTTCCACAGGATGTCAATGCTCCGCTTAAGACAAGAAGGCAGGGAAGGCAAATATGTAATTCATTACCTGGTGTGGTGTCTGTGGCATGATGCAGAGGCTAGATCAAAAGCAATGGGGGTAAGGTAATTAACTTGGTATAGATACTTGGTTTATTTTAGAGAGCTCATGAATTTCTGAAATATGAATTTTCAATCTGTCATGCCCTCACTGCCGCATTTTTGGTGCTAGCTTGGTTAGGTTGGCTTGATTAAACTTGAAAACAATGTGGTGATCTTAGTGCTGTATTAATCGATAGGCTTTTTGAGAATTGATATGTCGAAAGACAAACAACTTGTATGTCAATAACATTATCGATAATCACACAGTCTGATATACAGGCTTGAGTTACTAGTAACAAGTGTGAGCTTAACAGCAAAAAGTACATGCATCATGCATAGTAGAAAAACAAACCTTTGGTACGTTATGAACATCAGCAAATTCACAATTTGGTCATGCCTTTATTGTTAAAAGACATGGGGCAATGATTGAGTTGAGATGAAACATACTTGCCATCGCCGTTTTTCATGCATATCAATACTTCTTCCACATAGATCGTCACCTCCGGATTCACTTCTGGGGTCTATTATGGGCAACCATGTGCATATCTACCGTAACCTACGAGCGTTTGGTGCGCAGTGCTGTGCACACATTTCACAAACGATGAACGAATCCGGACAATAATAGCTGCTGTGAACACTTTCTTGGATTGAATGTTTAACATCATGCCCACGTTTAAGACAAATGGCAGACAGCTCTTTCTCTTATGTTGAAAGTTATGTAAATATTGCAACAGTCGATACTTTCGACAATCAATTACAGCACTAGGTGATCTCTTAATTTAGTTAAAAGACTATGGCTTGGTCCCTGTCTGTGCTACAGTCAGTTATAAAGCAAAAACACAAAATGCATGAAGCATGTGCACGTTGGGTTTCAGAGCTCAAAACCCTGTGAGCACACTCTTCATGCGTTTGCGGGTATTATAAATCAAGCTTAATAGAAATAACACTCGTAAAAATGTAAAAAAATTACAGAGATTTGTAGTGTGCTATGCCTATCTGATTTGTAATCCCATGCAGCCTCAGCACACTTCACAGGTGTTTGCTGACCGTTGTGGCCCAAGTAAGCTCCCTAAGCGTTAGGAGTACTGAACCTTGATCAACCCACATTTTCACCATCACAGCCAGCTCCCCAAGGTTTGTACAGGTTTTTATAAAGCAAATAGCAGTTGGTTCCTTTTCTAAAGGAATTTCAAGCAACTTTATCACCACAATTGTTAAAACCGGCAAGCTTGTAAGGCAATGGAGGGGTTTATTTTTAATTGATTTCTGATTTATTTTTAATTAAATGGGTGGATAATAGTGCACAAATGGAAGGATATATTTGACCTTCCTGACTGTCTAAAGGAAGGATATCTTTCTGAAATTAATTTGTTTGGTTGAATTAGCAAAATCAGACCGTCAATCCCAAACCAGCCTTAAATGCAGCCTCTTGTCATTTTCACTTTTTTAGATATTTGCAAAGGCCATGTTATAAAGATTAAAACGACACCTCAATGAACTTCACTCGATTCCCAGAAGTCAAGTAACGGTCCGTCAAAGGTTGTCAAGGAGTAAAATGTGTAACTGAGATAAATGCTTTCAAAGATTAGTATAAGCCTTATATTTTCTGTTAATTGTACTCAAAATATACAGATATATTTCATATTTCCCATCATTTTCTTGAAATGAAACTTTGCTGGTGTTTTGAAATAAGCCTGAAGATTATGAATCTGTCTAAAAATCAATTTCGGCAAATTAAGACCTTGATGTGTATTTTCTTCTGTAGGGCAAAATGAAGTTTGTTGTATTTTCAGCTCCTTTGAGATGGACAGTCACTATCTACTAAACAGTCACAAATAATTGAAAAAATCATTTATGATTTGTAAAATCTGCAAAGCATATATGTGTGTTGACTCGCCCCGAAAAAGGGGACTTTGCGACAGAACACTTTTCGAGAAAATGGCGAAAATAGACAGCAAAAAATAAAGAAAATAATAAGAATTTCCAACAGAATTTCTGTTGTAAAATTTGATTGCCTTGATCATTTTCAACAAGTAAGGTGTCATTTTAAAGCTTAGAAGTTAGAAAATGCTGTAACAGATGAAATGAAAAATTAAAATGTATATCATCTGCAAAGTCCCCCCTACCTGGGTTGAGTCATCACATATTTACTCAAAACAAATGAAGTTAAAAACCACTGCAGGTTAAATTCTAGAAATTTGAATGCTATAATATATATATATATGTGGTTTTTTTCAGATTTCTAGTATAAAGGTAAAGAAAGGTATTAAACAGATGCTGTATCACTTCCAAGCTGCCTTATTTGCCTATGATGAGGTGAGTATCTTGGCTTTTTCGAAGTGTCGTTTGTGCTCCTGGAATACAAATTGATTGAGATCCAAGTAAAAAAAAACCAATCCCATATAAGACTTGCATCAAGGCACAGCTCCACATCATTAAATTTATGGCGTATATCTATATGTCACTATTTTAATGACAACAGCCATGTGACATGTGGCTTTTTTACTGAAAATGTGATAGTAGACAACTTTTTACTTTTCCTATAAATAATGTAAAACTGTATCTTATTTTTTTGTAATTAAAGACAATATGCTAAAGTATCAAAAGAAAGCAAGAAGTAAAATTCTGTTAACTCGAAATTCACTGAACTCTGCTCTTTAGTTGATCAGTTAGTCAATTGAGGGTGTTAATGGGGATCAGGGGCGTGCCCAGGATTTTTGACTGGTGGGGCACAATTATCAGTTTCCCCCGAATGACAAGTGGCGGCGGATGGTAAAAAATTTAGAGGGGGACAGCTGGCCAGAGGAAAAATTATGTAACTTTAAAATGCGCCTGTACGCGCACAAAAAGATTTGTCAATTCAGCTAAAAATTGTTTAAAAATATTGAAATTTGCACAAAACTTGGCAAATTTTGACTGAATATTGACATTAATACCTGAAAATTTGTGCAAAGCGCGTTAAATATATTGCCTTTTCACATTTTAATTATCAAAAACTAAGGGAAATTTAATGCTTTAATGCTTGTTTGTATTGTTTTTGTGGAGTGTGTGTATATACGTATGCTCCACATCATGACATCATTGCAGGTTATTTCACGCTCTATGTAAGAATCAAATTCAAATGATTTTGTTGGTATTCACTATTTGCAGGGAATTCTTAGTGATGACCGGACTCTAGCTGCATCATTATGGAGGACATTCTTCATCAAGCAATGTGATGATCCAAGACAAGTAGAGATGATGGTGGAATATGTCAGAAAGCAGGTGGGTATAAATGGCTTCATTTAGGTCCGTATGCACACAACAGGACTCGAGTAAGTCCCGGACTAAGTGAAATTTTGAAAAATAACATATTTTTAGAGAAATCTAGCGATAATTTATGTTTCTGTTTAAAGATTTGAACTGAAACTTTCATTATTTGATTCCAGTGGCGTAGCCAGGGGTGGGCAAGGTGGGCAATTTGCCCACCTTGGAAATTTTTTGGAGAAATTTTGAAGACCTGGGAGAAACATAAAGGGGGCAGGAACTGCCTTTTCCCCATAAAATTCAGACAAGTAGAGTTGAAAATTAGGTTGAAAACTTCATAAAGCACAATATTTGGTGGTTTTTCTTGAAAAAGTCGGCCGAGTCGGCCCCTTGGAACCCCTGTAAAGTCTCTCCATAAAATCAATTGGAGAAATCTTGGGTGGTTTGCCCACCCTTGGAGAAAGGTCTGGCTACGCCACTGCTTGATTCATCTGTTTGTTCTAGAAGATTATAATTATTTTTAGAACAAGAAAATGGTTTAGTCGGGCCTAACTTAGCCCTGGACTAAATCAATTTTTTTTCATTTTGAACAAATGCTAATGTTCTAAAACAGACAAAATGGTCAAATTAAAGAAAATTCACCATTGATCTTTAAGCAAGGTCATTGATCATGACAGATCTTTAAAAGGTAAGTTATATTTCAGGGAATCGATTTCACTTAATCAGGGCCTAACTTTAGTCCAGTTTTGTGCATACGGACCTTAGAGTTTTCAGTAAGCTTACAGAAGATACATGCTGTAAGCCAAATGATGCTGTGGCAGTGCCCTGGATTTTTATTGACAGCAACTTGTTATGGCTAACTTGAATTTCGCTAAACTCTAAAGCACATGCACGGCCCCAATAATTTCATGTTAGCGAGTTACCATTGTATGAGTATATGTCTGACTCCTAAGGCTGGTATCGACGAGCCTTTTGTAGACCAAAACATAAAATAAAATTGAATGAAATTCTTGAGAAAATTAGAAAGCTTGAAAAGGAAAGAAATTTACCCTGATATTTACTCGTCTAAGGATAATGTTTTATAGGCATACATCGAAGTTCAATTGAGTACATTTTCTTGTATTCATAGAGATAAGTTAATTAAAAGTGCTACATTTCAAAGCTGGAAAAACTGACAAATTCAGATTATGTTAATGTTATAATTTCAAACTCCCTTGTTGCATTGACAAAACTGCATTGTCGACACTGTTGACGTCAGTCGTTTGAGGGTGTTGGGGTTTATCGACAACATTGCCAATACCAGCCCTAATGACTCCAACTCTGATATTATTTGTATGCCAACCAGCAAAAGTTGAGGGCCACCATTTTAGTCCACATTTTCGTATGAGACACCTGGGTGCAATTGACTCATGGTATCTTCCAATGTATATATCAGAGATGCCAGTTCTTGATTTAAATCGGAATTCCGTTTTTTTTTAAATGCCCACCAAAAATTCATTTTCTCAGAAGAAAATTAAAAAAGACCTCATCATAATTTGTCAATTAGTAAGTGATCTGTTATTTTTAAAGAAATGGTTGTTTATTTTTCGTTGGAAATAAAATCTTGAACAGCATCTTTTTAGTACGCCCTTCAATGTGTGATTCTGATGAACATAACCTGAATTAGACTAGTGAAGAGAGACGGTACCTTGGCTGGCTTTTGGTTTGTGGGAATATACAACATCACACATTACTGTTTACCATTAATTGTGCGGATTGAAAATCAAAATGTCAAAACATCAAAGTTGTCGAGTGATGGCATGATATTATGTCGATATATCTGTAAGTTATCGATAAAGATGCTCAAGATAAATTCCATATTGGAGTTGGCAGTCCTGTTGGTATCTGTGATATATTTAGTTATTATATTTTACTTATGTGAACATGTATTGTAATGCATACAGTTTCGGACACATATTCCCTGAAGAGAGTAAAGTGGCTCTATGATTTACAATACATATGCACATACGTTGATAAAGTGCGCCACTAGGTTTTAAGGCCCATATGAATAAAATATTTTTAGAAGTTCAGACCGGCTGTAAAAAGATAATTTTTGTGTCTTTTTAAAATTAATTTTTCTTTAACAATAGTTTCATATTTTGTTGTATGTTGAACCTATATATAATCATAATTTGGTAGTTATTGCAATAGAAAATATTAGAAACACCTTGTTACGAAAACTGCCCAGGTCTAACAGTAAACCTGGTTTTTAACTTAAAACCTTTTTCGTATGACAAGTTTAAGGTTTTCAATTTTCATGGTATGTGAGCATTGTTAACATTCATTACCATGGTGATCTTTGTCGAATTTAAATATTTTATTTTTTTTAAATGTGATGAGGCCAGATTTCTAACTCTAGCATTTCCACTTTTTGATGTCTTGTCAACAGGTACAATATTTGGACACATTGAAGTCAGATGAACTTTTACAAAGTGGCAGAATAAAATGGCTTCCATTTCAGGTTGACATTCCTGTTGATATTAATGAACCAAAGAAAGTCTCTACAGTAGAAGAAGAACTCAGTTTAAACGTTTGAGGGATCAACATATATCCTAAACCACCCAAATATGTTCAGTATTAAAATATGACAAGCTTAGTATTAAACAAGCTGATGCATTGTTGAGTTTAAAATCTACTTAGTTGGAGATTTTGTGCAATATGTTTGCAGGTTCAACACGGTACATATTGTTCACTAAGGGCAATTTCTGATGTGTAAGTGAACATCCACCTCTTAATTATTGCTTGTAACATTCTTCGTTTGAACTCGCATTTTGAGATCTATTTTGACTGCAGAAGAAGTCATGATAGTTTGTGCACTCTCATCAGTGACAAAAGTATTGTTAGAATAATGCTGCTTTCATACTAATGTCACTTTGCAGCTTTGTCGCTGCACTACGCCAAATATGGGCATAAATTTGTCGCTTCCGGTTGCCGCAGCGGCAAAGCTACAATGTCGCTGATGTAATCGATATCGGCAAAATTTTGCCGCACAACATCGCTTTGCAAGTTGAATTCAATTCAACTTTCAAAGCAGCAAAGCGACAAAGCTGCAAAGCTGCAAAGCTACAAAAGTGTGAAACGAAGCAGACGACCGGAGCTACAAAGCTGCAAAGCGACTTTAGTATGAAAGCAGCATTAGTGTTTTTTTCTATTGCAACTACAGAGCATGCTCAGAATCACATCACTGAGCATGCTCAGAGGTCCCATTATATCATCATCTTTCAGGAGATAGATAAAGACAAGATTACTGTATCATTTTTTGATGTGATGATATCTCCACTATCTCCATAAAAGAGTTTTACACTTGACTTGCATGCGCTATGATTTATTTTTTAACACAATTTGATCTGATACTCAAAGGTTCATTGGACAAATTTCACAACTTTATCTGCAGGTGATTTACATTTGATATGTTCCATAATAACAGTCAATAGCTAGCAAATATTGTGAAAATTTTGATCATAACCTTCAGAAAAGTAAAAAACTCAAATTTCATGTTGCATGTTCAGACAACCAGCAGGTCATTTGAAAGTGCATTATTTTATTTTCTATGATAAACCAAGTGACATTACACTCTGTCTGATTCTACCAGTGATGAAAAATTGTTTTAAAATTCACCATTTTTGCCACAGTTTGGTAATTGGGCTTCCAATTTCACCAGATATGACCAGATAGTACCTTAATTTCCCTTAAACATAGATGATTTTATCATTCAGAATCAGACAGATGATAAAAATGTGGAATTTTAAACCACAACTTTATAGAGAATTATTTAGCCAAAATCATCTTTGAAAACTTGCGTTTTCTCACTTCAAGTAACCAGGTCCCTCGCAGTAATTTGGTAACATAAAATAAAGCCTTGTTTTTCATGTCATTTGATTATTTTGTGAGAAAATTGCATCAAACAGTCAAATCCACACAAAAAGGTGGGTTTGTCATTTTGTTATAGGCAAATTATCAAAGTTTAAAATCTTGTGTGGAGAAGACTTCGTTAGCGATCAATAACTCTATTGTCCATCCCCATTCAATGTGATTAGCCAGTCAAGTGTGCAGCAAAGTGCGCGCTGATAAACATGGTTCAATTGAATATTCCTGACACATGGTCTGTATACATAAAACTGCATGTGGTTGCATCTTGAGCATGTGAATTTCCAAACTTACAACAGAAAACCCTACATTTTAGGTATAAATTTGATGGTGTTATGGTGTTATGCAAGCAGACTACTTTTCATTTTCAGTGAAATGAATAATAAATATCTTGTTTACACATTCATGTAAGTTAGAAATGGTAACATTACCGAAATTGGTCCAGTCCACGATTTTTGTTTTGCATCTCAGGATAAAGGAAAATTCACATACAATATTCAAGCACCAATTTCTGCCATTTTAATAAAATGCTATAATAATGATTTATTACAATGATGTTAAGAAAAGACAAAATCAATATATTCTGCTTACAGCAAACCAATCGAGGGTATAGATTTTTCAGAAATATTAGGAAATCTTCGGAACTTGGTGGCAAAAGTTCCATTTCGCAGAAAGAAAATGTGGCCTTGCTTTTGTGCACAGACTTACCTGCTCTTTGACTGATCTTTGGTATGAGGCTATTCTCTAAAAGTATGCATTGATGCCATATGTCAGATAAGAGGTTAAGTTTTGTTTGTAAAACAGTAAAAACTTTCACGTCATGACTGCACATAAATCAAAAGAAATTTCAATTTTGCATTGGACCTGCTGATATTAAAAGCCAATTTTGATATTTCAACTCTTCAGGGCAGTATCTATCTTTGTCTCCAACCACAATTAAATTAGTAATGAAAGAAAATCTAAATATTTTGATATAAAGGGAATTAATGTGACAATGAAACACTGTTTGCTTCCATTTTTACCACTTACACTTCAAATAATGCAAAAATCTCAAAACATTTTGAAAAAAATTGGAAATGATGTTGAACTTGTCCAATGCCTCTTAAAGGTTAATGATAAATGATAAAAGAGTCTACAAAACCCTTGTATAATGCATTTATGTGAAGGAAGAAGTTTAACCCAAAGTGTACTGCAAAAGGCTTGTTTATTTATATATGATTCAGGCATTATTCTAAAGTTGCGAGTTGCATTGTGTATAATATGTACACAATCTGCATCCATTGTGGGAATGTTACCCATAATGCATGTCATGTTGCTAATGGTAAAATGCTTATTGGTCTGGTATAGTTTGGGGATAAAATATATTTTGTTACCTAAATTAGAGGAATACAAACAATTGTGTGTGTTAAAAAAATAGTAAAATGATACCCTATTGTAAAGAGTAGTTGCTGCATCCAGTCATTTTTCTCTTGATGTCCTGTGTGTTATAGCCAGAGATACTAGCATGTATGTTGTACCCATATTTTGTACACTTTTTGCTCATAAATATGGGCTCTTTGGTTTTGGTAATAAATATGTGTAATTTGATGATCAAAAAATATGAGTACCGTGAATGAGTACCGTGAATAACATCGGAACACAGCAGTTCCAGACTAGCTATATGTCACGATATTTTGACTCCAATATGCCGCATTTAAAGTTATATATTAATTGTTTTATAAGTAATCTTGTTGCAAAATATGACTTGTCGGATTCAAGTTGGCATCTCTGTGTTATGAATTATTACGGGTACAGCTTTTTTTTTCAAAAATGATTCGGAAGAAGGTCATGGTCACTGCAATTTTATCCTTACACATGCCAAACTACCACAATTTTTGGCATGTACACATGAGAAGTGAAGTCTCTAATTTTGACGATTGATTTCTTTTACAAAATATCTTCAAAATAGTGTCATCAGTTTTGATCAAAAAAGTTAGAATTTCCTGCAATCTCACAATTTTACACAGTTCGGATCATCCAAATTTTGTTCATATAATGCTAAATTGTAGCACAAATTCTTATTAAGGAATCGCTGTTAGGAATGTAGACTTTCAATAGAAATCTGAATTCTTACTTGTATTTCCTAAGTATTTTAACCATCAGATAATCCAAACTATATAAAATTAAAATTTTTTTGTTACAGCAGTAGCCATTGTTGTCACCATTTTAAAAGAGGTTTCTGAGCGCAAAATCAATTGTCAAGGCTAGTGCATAATCTATTGACTCTATGCCTCATGTATGCCAACAACTGTGATACAATGTGGAAGTAGGTTTCAATGAACATGATAACCTCGTCACAATTTTCTCCATCTCCATGTGCCATGTAGCAATAGTACTTTTGTATTTCAATATTATCAGGGGTGCGAGAGCTCAGCTGTAAAGCTGATTTTAGCTTTTTTATGCCTTCTAATTTTAGCTTTTTCTTTTAATTTCAGCCTGATTTGGGCATTTTGTCACTATTTTTAGCTTTTCTCATCATCTAACTCTCACAACCCTGTACTACAGATCTGAAGAAACTGCTTGTGCTCTTGTTATGAAGTTTTCCTTGCTTTTAGACCCTAACCCCAAAAAACAGGTTTTAACATCAAATTTTATCAAATTAAAAACACTCTTGACAGGTTGATTTAGTAACTATACAGTGTTTATTTATGCCTATGAATACAGGTTTCGAGGGAATATTGTCCCACAGATCTTTTTTGTTTAATATACATATATCCGACAAAATCTGTTTGTTTCATTCAGTGTGTCATCTTTTTTTTTATTTGATTGATGGCCTTGAGCTGTATAACTGTCAAACCATATCTTGCGTTACCTATGCTTGTATTTTCACCTGTAGCGTTATGCCATAAAATCGGCAAACGTCATCTTGTACTACAGGTGAAATACAAGCAAAGGTCAAATTTTAGCAAACTTGATTTTTTTTTTGCAGACTTACAATATTTTTGCTTCCTTCAAACACCTACAACATTTTACTAAAGTGAAAAAAAAAAAAAAAAAGGTTCTGAGGTCCATGTACTGAAAAATATTTGTCTTCAAAAATACAACTTCTTGGTTTTATCTTTTGCTCAATGGCAACTTGTATTGGACCATAATTCCACTTGTGGAAATTATATGTTCATTTGGGAGTCATTTCCTTTGTAAATATATACAAAATATCATGACAAGTTGCCAACTTTATGGCTAATTAGTGGTGTACAGTCACATATATTCTGTCGATCAATAAATTATTATAAAAAAAGCCACCTGACTTAAGAAATTGTCAGACACAATACATCAGCTATTTAATTTAAGCTATACTACATGTAGTGAAGTTTTTGCACAAATATTACACACAGAATGATTTTACAGTGATAAATCTGTTATATACAACATATAAAAATAATCTGATTTAGAACCTAAACATACAACTGATAGGGACCGTATGTACAAAAGAGGTTTAAGAGTTAGACCTGGTTTTAGTGAAATCTTGTTTCCCAACTAAATATACCCTATTCACTCGTCTAATTCAACTATTTTCCATCTGACAATCTCCTTAAATTAACACAATCCCTGTTTCCAAAAGTTTGACAAATAGT
>JXSR01S022117.1:9929-24850 GCA_000969725.1 Ophiothrix spiculata | reverse complement strand
GTTGTTTCTAGTAAGTTTCAAGGCCATAAATGACGTAGTATTAATTTATATAGCCCGATAAGAGAATTGTATATCTCATATGTTGTTAATTATATGACTAATGATGTGTTAACAGAGAAAGTATATTAGTTATATGAACGGTTGCTGTTATTTAAAACAATCAAGACATGTTATAATGTGAAAATCACGAAGTGCACGGTAAAAAAAAGTGAACGTTATTTTACGCCTCATTAATTTTCGGAGATCTGAATTCTGCAGTAAAGACGAGAAAAAGACGTGAAAATTACTAGGAAAGCTGCATTGTAAGTAAACAAATTTAGTGAAAATGTAATGTACACATTTGAAGGATCATGTGAGTATATTTTGGTCGTGTAATATTTGTAAAAAAATAAATGACTATTTTCATCCCGTCTACAGGCGGGTATGTGCGACCTGAGCGTGACATTAACGTACATGGGTACCATAGATAATGTCGCGTTTTGGGACTAGTTTGCAGGCAAACTTAGTAAGACCGGGTAGAAGACATTCTCTTTTATCGGGAAGGTCTTTTTATCATTTACGAATTCTCCCTATACTAAGTTTGCACATTTAGCTATACAAAGCCGAGGAGTGCCAAAATTTATTGATACTCACTCCCAAATAATTGGTCTACACCTAATGGCTAATCTTTGTTTCCTTAATCTTCACATCAATGGCCATGCGTTTTGAACTCATGTCCCAAAAATGGTGGTGTTGTTACACTTTTCCGAAAATAATCTTATTCAATTTTCATGATATCTTTGCAAAACAAGGAGGTATTGCTATGCTTATGGTTTCGATTTGCCTTAGTAGTACTGCAAAGGAGAATTAGTTACCATGAAGAATTATTGAGTTATGGCTGTTTGAATTCAGGAAAGCCAAGGACAAGGTGGAGGAAGCGGCGGTGGAGGTGTGTACAAAGTCTATAGGAATTAGAGATTTTTGCTGTTTACCGGCAATTAAATCATCACATCTTTGCAGCCGTAGGGGATACAAACACAAATTTGGTCTTAAATTACAGCTAGACAAGTATATTAAATAGTTTGACTATGTCTGAGTCAAAATTGTATAGATTGTTTGGTTAAATACCAACTTTAACCAGTTAACTACCCATTTTTTACATTGAACGCTGTAGTGATGGAGCTGGAATATCCAGAAAAATTTAAAGTGCGATAACATTTTAATTATTTACCCTAGATGAAGGTCAAAGTATACATTTTCTGAACTGAAATTTGATGTAGAATCCAAAAATGCAGTTAGTTTTCTTGTATGGGTGAAGGTTTTAAGGTGGTTGTTAAAAAATTGAAAATGATTTTGATTTTCAAAACGCAATTTGGATCACCCTGTATTTAAATATTACCGTACAACTTTGATTTATTTGTTCCATTCTTTGGTGAGCTCATTGCATCCTTTGTCTAAGCAAATACAGCTAAATATAAGTTTTTTATTCCAAATAAAAAATTACGGATGCATTGGTGCACTCAATTTTGATATTGAATTATTTTGTTTCACCCTGTATATTTTCAAGGTCACCATGTACATTGCATTGAACTGGACGTAATAAAATTGCTTACATACTCAGCTTTTCAAAAATGTATACTTTTATTACATTAGGGTGGATAGTTGTAAAGATATTCCAATTTGAAACAAGTATGGTCTCAAAATTCTCTAATTTGGCCATGTAATGGTTAGGGTGGCGACCTCAAAACGCATGGCCCAATAGCTTGAAACCGCTTAAAGTCCGCCAAAACTTTCTTCATCTTTTGGAAAAGGAGGATCTTTTCTCTCTCCGTGTAGTCCATCTAGATGGACCTCACAAGCGAGCGCCGAAGGCGCGAGGTCCATCAACTTACACACCAAACCCCCTGCTGGGTTTCTCCTGCAGAAAATTGGTGACCAGACCAGTAAATTCTAGCTAAACAAATAGAGGTATTATGTAATAGATCATATGGTTATATTTGACTCAGACGTGAAAAATAAAAGAAATGCATCTGTTTTTGGTTATCACAAACTGCCCCTTCTTGAGTTACAAGGCAGTATCATATTTCACTTGCCTTGGATTTCCAAGGCAGGATTTGTTGTAAGTTGATGGACCTCACGCTCCGCGTTCGCTTGCGAGGTCCATCTGGATGGACTATCCCCGTGTTAATCAGCGGGACTAAATTTACTTGTCAATTTCATTTTCATCCAACAACATAAGAAATTAGTCTTGTTATACAACATTTATAATTGTAACAGACGGGACATTCGCGTAAATTCACTTGGTTGACCGTAGCAAATGAAGACTGGTAAAAGAGATTATGGGAGCGAATCATTTTTGTTTCACTCGCTATCCATTTACGTGGCTCCTCGTTAATCGTGCTTCAATGCTTCAACGGTGCGTGTGAGGTGAACGACCAAAACAAAAAGGACGCACATACCGTTGAAGAACCTTTAACTAACTAAACCTGTATGTTTTAATTTTTATACTGACTTGTCAGTCCATGAATATCACCTTGTTTTACTTGAGGATATTTTTGCAGGTTTTTGACGAAATTGTGCGGTTTTGCATAAAAGCATGAAAATTGGCATGAAGGTAGAGAATTTTATACTGAATCAGTCTAGGATGGGAGCCATTTTTGCATTTTTCAAATATGGCGGCCATCTTGAAAATTCAAAATTGCCGCCATTATCACCTATTGAAAACACAAAAATCGACATTTCATGATTTTGGCAGCATTACCATTCATGGTTTGAGTTAGAAATGACAAACACGAATCACAAATGCCTTAATTAATCATATTTCACTTATTTTGAAAATCAAAGATGGCTGCCAAATTCAAAATGGCCGCCAATTGATATCTTGCCTTCATGATGGCTGCTACAGAGGCTAAAATGAGGATAAAGTGTCAATTTAGAGCAATTTTGGCTCTAAAACACCCAAAAATAAGATTTTCAAATTGAAAATTACACAACCGGAGGTAAAAACACATGTATCCTTACACAAACTAAAATTTCAATGCCAAAAACAATATGATTTGCATTTTTGGAATTCAAAATGGCTGCCAAAACACCTAAAATAGCCTATTTTTACAGTACATTTTAAGCCAATTAGACACAAATGAAGCAAAACAACGCTGTTTATTAATTTATTTACTGTTTGATGGTGGTAAAATGAAGCCAGAGATGTAAATACACCAAAATAATAATACTGCTGAATTGCGCATATTCAAAATGGCCGCCAATATAACTCCAAACATACCTTTAATGCTTCAAAATGACAGCAAAATATGACATTTTGCTAAATTTTGGGATATTTTTCGGTATATATTGAGTTTAGAACAGATACTTGCAGTGGTTTTGGGAATTTTTTCTCAAGAGCATGTCAATAATTACATCGGACGATCCCATTTATGTCTTTTTATGGCAAAATAAAATAATTATACATCATAAAAATATTTGTTTTGTTCAATTTTGTGCTCAAAAGTACCTAAAATGCACCATAATTTAACCTATTTTAGGCACTTTGGCGGCCATTTTGAATTCCAGAAATGAACATCATAGCTTTTTCTGCATTGAAATTTTAGATTGTGCAAAGATACATGTGTTTTTGCCTCTGATTGTGCAATTTTCAATTGAAAATCATATATTTGGGTGTTTCAGAGTCAAAATTGTGCCAAAATTGCCCTAAATTGGCACTTTTTGCTCATTTTGAGCCTCTGTAACGGCCATTTTGAACAGCGCCCTCATTACAGATTGGCAGATTTTATTCATATAGAAGCATTACTTAAATACAAATGCAATTAAAGCAAAATTGTGCTTTAAAATATGACTTGAGTGGTTTTTATTACTTAAATTACCCCAAATTACTGTAATTTAGCTAAATTTTAGTCATTATGACAGCCCTCTTGAATTTTTGAAAGCATTAAATATGGCAAAAATGCTATAAAGTACTCATTTATGTATAAATGAATGGTTTAATTGTTAAAACGTTATATCTGGATCTTCATAATTTTTCATAATCATGATTTTTGTATCAAAATTGCTAAAAATCTGTTATTTTTTGCTTAAATAGGGTAACTATGGCGGCCATTTTGAATCATGCCCTCTAGACGTAAATGTGTAAAATTGAATAATTCCTTAGCAGACACCTTTATGGCCTAAATAATGATGAATTAAAGTGAAATTAAAGTACATAACTCCACAAACCTTCCCATGTTGCGAATAATGCCTATTTTGAATGATGACAATATGACAATTGGTGGCCATTTTGAATATTTGAAAAATGCAAAAATGGCTCCCATCCTAGAATAATTTAGTATAAAATTATCTACCTTCATGCCAATTTTCATGCTTTTATACTAAACCGCACAATTTTGCCCAAAATATCCTCAGGTATTTAGGCTTTTGCCAAGGAAACCCAACTTGGTATTTAGTACCAAGTAAGCTAAAGGAAGCTTATTGTCAACAGGGCTCCACATTAGATTTTTTTTTTTTTTTAATTCAGGAGCCCTTAATACCCGAAATTTGACTGGTATTGGTACCGCTTCCAGAAGTAGAGGACCACGGCAGCCATTACAGTTTGACAGTTCTTCCTACACAATGCATGCATTCTCATGTGCTAAAATTAGCACATGACTTTTTTGCTGTTTGCCATTCCTTTTTTGTTTGATCACTCATGTATTATTAAAACAATATTAATGAGTATCTAAATTAAAGTTAAGTGTAACTTGGTTGATTGAAAAAATCAAAATGTGTACTTTGATCATGCATTTGTTAATTTTAGGTGATTGCAGTGTTCGATTTTGACATTTGAAGTTACTTGCACAGATAAAAATTTTCTTCAAAAATAGCTAAAAAACTCGTAATTTTACTTGCACTCAATGGTACACTGGCAAAATTTCACTTGCACAGAGCAAATTTTACTTGCATTTGTGCAAGTAAAACCCCTTAAAATCGAGCACTGGGCGATTGTTTACATAAAAATTATCATGAATTTTCACAAGTTTATGTTTGGTTTAACTCCAAAATCATTTGGAGGGTATTAATATCTAAAAACAAACCCAATAAGCTACAAAAATCAAAATTCATGATTGACAGTCAGGGGGCGCTTCATTTTGAATACTTTATAGTATTGCTTTAAGCAACTCACTAAGGTGTGCAAGAGCACATTTCCCACATTTTTCATGATGCGAGTTGTTCAAAATGAGACTTCAAAAAATTGTCAAAATTAACCAATGGACCCCGTCAGTTGATAATATTATCGACTTACTAGTAAGTCTATTCCAGAAGGGAGCTCAGCAATTAAGCCTATTGCACATACCCAATGTCCCAACAAATGGTAATTTTCATCAAATACACACTGCAACACTCCAAAAAGGATATTTATACTAAATTTACCTATAGAGACTTTCCGAAGTTGTCAATGTTAGTTAGGCCTACTAAATGGATGTTTAAAGGGACTGGCCTAGAGGCTAGATCCTGTCCACTGATTTTCTGACTATATATTTTTTTCACATGTATCGATAGTACATGATTATACTAACATATCCTACCTGTAGTTTCGGCTGAATTTGTGTAACAGAGGGGAAAAATTAAATTATTTACCAGCTGTATTTTTTGTCGCCGGCAACAAAAAATGATTGAAAAAGTGTTTCTAGTTTCAAATCTTAAAAAGATCTTGTTTCTACACCTGTGTTGGGTAAACAACATTTTTTTTTGATAAAATTGTTTCTCTTTTGATATATATTAACCATAGATTTAAAGGGGAGATACAAGGCATGCCGCCATTTTTATTCCTGCATGGAGGCAAAATTGGGGGTATTCGGGTTTTCACCCAAGCTGTTTAGGCGCACTGTCTGCATTAAACTTGTGCGTGCTGGATAAGATGCACTTAAATTACGCATCTCTGCTGAGGTCTTTGAAGATGCACAATAACAAATATATAGCGCCCGCTTACGGTCGGTCAAGAATTGGCTTGTCTCGATTTTCATAAATTTAAATCAAAAAAGTTCCTTTCATGAATATATTCATGGAGAAAGTAATTTCTGTTTTTTCAAGTACAATTAGTATTCATGCACAAATTACCATTACGTGATGGGCTTTAATATACAGCTTGCCTCGAGCAAAAACAACATTTTTTGGCTTGTGTTTCTCGAGCAAAGGAGCCCTGTCTAATTGGGTCAGCATTTTTTCAAACTTTCTTAGATTTTGGTACCAAAATATTCCTCATATTTTTCTCATTACCCATGTGAAATTTTTACGGCTGAAACGTGTCACGTTTTGGAGATATTTGTGAAAATGTGTTAAATAATGGTAACCAAAAACCTGTATATATTTGCACATTGAGAAGCACAAGCACATTTTTGGACACCAAGCCTCTTCTCCTTGGACGAGCAAAGTTTGCTTTGTTACGAGTTATACCATTGAAGATTGAAGACTATAATTTTAAAATTACTGATGTCAAGAGTAATACATAGGCAAGTGGCAAATACAAAATTCCTCTTAAAATCAAAACGGTTGTTCCGATTTAACTGAAATTACAAGCGGCTAGTGGATGACCTAGTAACCTTGTCAATCAAACTCCGATCCATTGTTTTGATATAGCAGTATATTAAACTCTGAGGATCGATCGACTATCGATATTTACAATCTGCACTTCAGATTAAGTTGATTTTTCTTGCCAAAGCATCAGCACAGAGCTTTCATAAAAATAATATTTAATTTTCTTGCTTTAGGCCTGACATAATAATTTAATATTTTATAAGATACATGTTTTTCAAGTTTTATTAGGTTTTTTTTATTTTTTTTATTGTTTTTTTCCATTTTTTGATTTTTTTTTCTTTAACCAACGATATATTTATATCGATCTTTGCTTTAATTTAGTTATCTTTTTTTGTAAAGTTAGGCCTGTAGTTTTGGATATTGGAAGATTTGTACCGAAGCTGTTTTATTTGAAATCAATAAAAAGGAAAGAAACGCATAAAAAAAGCAAAAATTACACTAAAATATAATTATAAAAAAAGGTTTGTTACATGAAATTGAGATTCCACAGTAAAAGGTCCGAGTCCGACATCCCCAGCGAGGCTAGCAATGAGCGTGCCTCTAGCTCTGGTTGGGCAAACCAGGCAGGCAATTTACCAAGTTACCGTCACACAGTAGGTTTAGTACATGTAGACCGGGATGTAGACCCTATTTGCAAATGCTTCAAATTGTAGAATATGTTTCTCTATACTCTATTTCCATTCAAAGAAAATACAGATAGCACAAATAAATTAATTAATTAATTTAAAAAAAATAAGTAAACCAATAAGATGAATAAAATGTATATGATTAAAAGCAACGTGAAAAACTCAAGTAAAAATTTAAATTTTTATTAAAAAAAAACCACATAAATAGAAGAAAATTAATAAAAACATAAAGGAAAGGATGATAAAACAAATTAAAAAAATTATAATCAGTAGTGATAACTTTGGTCTTCCGTATTGCAAAACAAAAACATTAAATGAAATAAAATGAAAAATACATGTAATAATAAAAAAAATAAGATAAGATATTCAAGGAAAAAAATAGTTTGAGGGATGAAGAAATTAATTTGATAGATTATACCATTTAAAAAGTTAACTATAGGCATGATACAGTGGAACCTCTTTAACACAAAATCTGTTAACACAAAAACCCTGATAATACAAAATGTTTGATAGGTCCAAAGTATTGATTTCCTATGTAAAATCAGTTGGATAACACAAAATCCTGATAACCTAAACTAAACTCTTTGGACCCAGTGATTTTGTGTTAACGAGGTCCCACTGTACAAGCAAAACTATCATGCAGTAACTCTGGCAAGAAATAAAGCGATAATAACATCGATCTCGAGATTTACTGCGGCATTATTGCAATAGATCAGAGTTTGATTGACAAGGTTAGTACAGGGCTGCCAACTAGTATATGTTTTTCCCATATTTAGTATGGGAATTGATTCAGAATACTCGAGTATGTTTTTTATGTCATTGAGTATGTTTTTTTTCTTCAGATGACCATATGTAACATGTATTAAAAGTATGGTTAGGCCATATTAAAAAAAACTTTTGTCTCAAAGCTCCCGCGCGCGTTAGTTTTATCGTGCGCGTTAGTGTCCCTAAAAATCCCAAAACAGAATTTTATTTCACCTTTTAATTTTTTTTCCAAAAAACATGAAAAGCAACTCGCAATCCAAGGCAAAATGTTTCGTTTCGAAGTTGTTTTTGTCTCTAAATTATGTACATTGTGCAATCACATTTATTGTTGAATAAACATCGTCACAATTCTGTTTCTTTGTTTTGTTTCAATATCTTGACACATTCTACCATAAAGGAGTCGTCAATATGACTTTTAGAATCAATAAAAAAAAATTTTAAAAAGAAAAGAAATAAAATCGCATTCCGCATTAGGTTTTGGGGAGTTGGAGAGCTTTGAGAAAAATGTTTTTTTTAATATGGCTTTATTTGTTATGTTTTATTAAAACAGAGTAACAATTTATTGTGGTGTGTGTACTTAAAATCCCAAATTCACTCTTTTCCCTGCTAGTAAGGTCCCGATGAGGTATCATTATGTTGACTGTCATTGCAATCTGATAAGGGAAATGTTGAAGAGCTGATTTTTGTACCATAGGCTATTATTTATATAACACCGGCTGGTTGAAGTAAAGTCTAGGGTTTCTACTTGGTATATTTACAAAAATATGCTTTTTTAATTGAAAATACTCTTTTTTAGGTTTGGAAATACTTTTTTGTGTTTTTCAAAGTTGGCAGCCCTGTTAGTAGGTCGTCCCCTAGCTGCTTGTCTGAAATTTGAAATTGAAACATCTTAAGTGGTGGTCTTTCATATGACAGTGAAAACTAAAATTTGAAAAATCAGACCATGTACCTTTAATGTGGACTGACTGGGCTCCATTGACTCGATGACTGTAGTTACTTTTAGAAACATCACCAAAGGTGGCTCACTTTTCAGACAGATCTGAGCAAAATTGTCGCCAGGAAATTTTGAGTGCCAGTCGGCACTGCGCTGCATTAGCGGCGCCAGGGAGGTGTCTGAGGGGGGATGTGGGGCACTGTTTTGGAAAATTTGACCTTAAAATGATGCTATTTTGTGCATCAAAAATGACTCACTACAAATTTTACGCTATGATCGGCGCCCTTTTTATTTGTGTTTGAAAATGTATTATTTTTATTGTGAGAAAGAAAAATCTAGATCGGTAATAAAATCGCCTACATTTGTCAAAATTAACACACTAAATTATAATTAAGATTAATAAATCCCAGCAATTCTTCGTTTTCTACAAATTTTTCGTTTTGAGCAAGTAGAAATATAAGACTTAGTTTCTAGAAAAAATATTAATGTTTTTACCTATTATACATTGCACAGAGAATATCAGCTGATCAAGTTACATTTTTTGTAAACGTACATTATGGTATTGCCATAAAATCATAATTAGTAAAAATAGTCAACAAAAAGGGGATTCATTTAGTGCAAAAATATGTGTGGTCCATTGAGTGCATAAATATTTTATAGGGGGTCATTGGTTAATCTGTAGGACAGGAGTATGGAAATTGATTTTTTAAGCCAGTTTGAAAAAAGCTGGGTCTATCTTCAGAAACTAAGCAGTACTGTAAGGCAAAAGGGGTCTCCTCCCCTTCTTTCTTAAACAAGTATATGTTAGAATCAATCATCCATGGTAGGCTAATGATGGGTAAGTTTTGTATAAAGTTTCACCAACTGTGATCTGTAAAATCGCCTAATCTTCCTCTGAGTTACAGCATATAAGATAGCATCAAATGCTGGATTACAGTATGCCATGAAAAGAGATACTTCAAAACATGTCTCGCAAAAATTTGTCCTGTCCAAGAATAAGACATATATTATGTATGGTGAGAAACTTATTGCCATTGATAGAACAAATGCTCCCAAAGTCACTGCAGGTTTGATGTACCTTTTCTGCAATCCAGCCCTTGTGTGATTTGGCACAGGGAGCACAGCATATGCTGTACCAGTGTTGTCTGCATCATTTATTTTAATAACAGTGTCCCATCTTAGGCGCAGTTTGCCACTTATTCTTGATACATTTTGTTCAGCTTCATCATTATGTGTGTCTGTTCTAGGTGCATCAAGTCTAGCATGAGCTGTCCCAGAGTTGATTCCCTTTACTTCACCAACAGTGTGTGGCATTCTAGAATCACTTGTTTGTGATGCATTTTGTTCAGAACTTTCAACTTTATCCATAATATTGTCTATTGGTTGAGAAATTGCAGCTTCTTCTAGTCTTCGAACCATGCAAAATTCTGATTCATTTACTTCAGGAAAAGTGTGCAAAGTCCTGAAGTCCTGTGTTCTTTTGAAATTGTGTTCAAAACATTCAGCTCTATTATCCTTTGTGTATGTTTGATCTTGGATTAGAGTCGCTTGAAGTACTATGCCTTCATGTACTTCAGGAGTATTGTGCAGTACAGACCCACTTGTGCTGGGGATATTGTATTCAGAACGTTCAGCTTCATCTTTGTGAGTATCGTCTTGATTTTTGATAGAGGGCGCTGTCAGATGAACACAAGTCGTGCTAGATTCCATTTCATCTACTTCAGGAACACTATCAGTTTGCACATGAGTTGTGCTGGAGTCCATTTTAATTGCTCCAGGAACACTGCGTATCATTATGGAACCATTCTTTATTGATGAATTTGGTTCAGATGGTTCAGTTACAGATGAAATTTGTTAACCTTTCTGTAGTCGTTTCCGTAGCAAACAAAGAAACACCAAGCTAACAAATGTGATAAAGACAATGGGCAATAAGGAAATAAGTGCTGTAAAGATGTCATATAATGGGATAGCCCTGGAAGGAGAAATGCATATGCTGGAGAAATCAATTTTAATTTCTGCTAGAATAGGACTAGTCGCCTTGGCATATTCCCAGAGAAATATCTCAGGTGTTGATATCATTATAGATGCAATCCAAATAATCACAATTGTAAATTGGATGCTTTTTCTGGACTGGATCTGTAGATACTTTGGATATTCAAGTGATACCAACAACACTCTGTCAATACTTAAAGCGCATAAATGAAACAGGCTATTGACAATCCCAATATTGCCCAAGAAATAAGCCAATATACATCCAATTTCACCAAGAATCAAATTACTATTAGCAATGATTATAGGCATTATAATCAACCCTTGAAGAAAGTCTACAGAAGTCAAGCTTAAAATTAACAAATCGGTTGGTTTTGCTCGTAAATGTCCATCTTGCCTAAATGCTAACAAAGTTCCTAGATTGGAGAGGATTATTATCAGAGCCATTACTGTAAGAGTTGCACTGTTGAAGGCCTTTGGATCTGAAATAAGAATTTGAGATTGTTCTGAGATGGATTTATTCATATTTGTCTTATCAAGCTTGGTATTTAAAGAGATTCCAAAAATAGTTATCTTCCTGTGATGGGATTGTCTTATCAAGCTTGATATAGAAAGAGGTTCCAAAAATAGTTATCTTCCTGTGATGGGATTGTCTTATCAAGCTTGATATAGAAAGAGGTTCCAAAAATAGTTATCTTCCTGTGATGGGATTGTCTTATCAAGCTTGATATTGGAGGAGGTTCCAAAAATAATTATCTTTCTGTGATGGGATTGTCGTATCAAGCTTGATATAGAAAGAGGTTCCAAAAATAGTTATCTTCCTGTGATGGGATTGTCTTATCAAGCTTGATATTGAAAGAGGTTCCAAAAATAGTTATCTTCCTGTGATGGGATTGTCTTATCTAGCTTGATATTGAAAGAGGTTCCAAAAATAGTTATCTTCCTGTGATGGGATTGTCTTATCAAGCTTGATATAGAAAGAGGTTCCAAAATAGTTATCTTCCTGTGATGGGATTGTCTTATCTAGCTTGATATTAAAAGAGGTTCCAAAAATAGTTATCTTCCTGTGATGGGATTATCTTATCAAGCTTGGTATTGTAAAGAGGTTCCAAAAATAGTTATCTTCCTGTGATGGGATTGTCTTATCAAGCTTGATATTGAAAGAGGTTCAAAAAATAGTTATGTTCCTGTGATGGGATTGTCTTATCTAGCTTGATATTTAAAGAGGTTCCTAAAATAGTTATGTTCCTGTGATGGGATTGTCTTATCTAGCTTCATATTGAAAGAGGTTCCAAAAATAGTTATCTTCCTATGATGGGATTGTCTTATCAAGCTTGATATTGAAAGAGGATCCAAAAATAGTTATCTTCCTCTGATGGGATTGTCTTATCAAGTTTGATATTGAAAGAGGTTTGAAAAATAGTTATCTTCCTGTGATGGGATTGTCTTATCTAGCTTGATATTGAAAGAGGTTCCAAAAATAGTTATCTTCCTGTTATGGGATTGTCTTATCTAGTTTGATATTGAAAGAGGTTCCAAAAATAGTTATCTTCCTGTGATGGGATTGTCTTATCAAGCTTGACATTGAAAGAGGTTCCAAAAATAGTTATCTTCCTGTGATGGGATTGTCTTATCTAGCTTGATATTGAAAGAGGTTCCAAAAATAGTTATCTTCCTGTGATGGGATTGTCTTATCAAGCTTGATATAGAAAGAGGTTCCAAAATAGTTATCTTCCTGTGATGGGATTGTCTTATCTAGCTTGATATTAAAAGAGGTTCCAAAAATAGTTATCTTCCTGTGATGGGATTGTCTTATCAAACTTGATATTAAAAGAGGTTCCAAAAATAGTTATTTTCCTGTGATGGGATTGTCTTATCAAGCTTGATATTGAAAGAGGTTCCAAAAATAATTATCTTCCTGTGATGGAATTGTCTTATCAAGCTTGTTATAGAAAGAGGTTCCAAAAATAGTTATCTTCCTGTGATGGGATTGTCTTATCAAGCTTGACAAAAATAGTTATCTTCCTGTGATGGGATTGTCTTATCAAGCTTGATATTGAAAGAGGTTCCAAAAATAGTTATCTTCCTGTGATGGGATTGTCTTATCAAGCTTGATATTGAAAGAGGTTCCAAAAATAGTTATCTTCCTGAGATGGGATGTTGGTCACAATAAACATGGCTGAAGTCATTCATTAGTATATTTTCATACAATCCTTTTGCAAAGACCATGAAGCTAGGTAAGCATGGCTGAGAAGTTAAAGCACAGGACTTGTTAGAGTTTCCGGGTTCAAGCCCCGGTCGGACCTAGTCTCCTTGTTTCCTCGGGCTAGACACTATACTCTTAATTGCTTCATGGGTCAGTAGTCACATTAAGCCATTGGTCCACCTTCAAGCTTGACTCCAAAATTGGGGTGTTCGGAAGTACCTCGTCCAGGTCCAGATCGAGAGTAGCAATTGATATTGTGTGCATCCTTCACTTTTTGTTGCAAATGATTGTCTTTAATGCTTAGTTGAAAAATGACAACTTCCAAGTCAAATATTGAATAAAAATCAGATGATAAGCTTCACAGACCAGAATTAAATCCACCATTAGTCCGTCAGTTTTATCGCTTGGTAATGATAATGCACTTCATCATTTGTAGGTCTTTCATTAATTGTCAAGAAAATATCTTCTCAGTATCACTCTAGTTACTCAATTAGACAACGGTGACATGAATTCTTTATCTACTGATTGAAATGCACTGTTTCACTGAATAACATCTATCAAACAATTTGAGTATTCGAGGAATGGCAAAGAAATCTCTGTTTCTCTTAAAAATATCACGATTTACAAGGTCAGCAAAAATAAAATGTGTTTGTAACAGAATTTAACACAAGTCATCATGCATTTTATGCTGAGTATAAGGCATACATATCACAGTGAATTTAATGTGTAACTTCGATATAATCAATAAAGCCAATATCCGGACCTAAAAACTAATAAATCTAAAAATGAACCTAAAAGCTAATAAATCCAGAAATAACAAAGACTTTTCATTGCAATAACTATTGAAAGTCATTATTAAATTTCTATTTTTGATTGGTAACAATACTCAAAAACTTATAATAAACTAAATCTTTCTCAAATAAATTCAAGAATTAATACATAAGATATAATATATATGAGAAAGATTTCTATGTGTATTGATGAATATTTGAATTTATATGATAAAATCATATAACTTGGCTTTGGCAAATTTCTATAAATTCTCTTATATGGTGACTACATCTTGCCGCCAATGCAATTAGAACATCATGTGTAGCAAGGTTAACTAAATATAATTGATTTACCCTGGAGGGGCCTATCTATGTACAAAGAAATGGGCTCTGCTGTAATTGTGTGAAAAATTTATAAATGGGGTCAGTTTGTCCAGAATTCAGATAAGGTAATCCAGTTATGAAGGAAGCCATTACGTTTTTAGATAAAAACCTGAGATTTAACAAGAATATGCCTCTCTTGGTTGAGTTTTAATCCTCACAAAATCAGAGAGTGCAGCGGTTAGGCTTGGCATCCAAAGACATTCGCTCGGCCGAGTAATTGGATATTCGCTCTGACTTATTCGCTAAAACTGAGAGCGAATGTCGCTCTCATTGCGCGATCATCATTTCAATCGATGAAAGCGAATGTCACTCGGGCATGTTGTAGTGCTATAATTATTGAATAAACATACCCAAGAATATTTGGTCTTCGCTCCAATTCAATCTGAAGTGCAGTGAATGTCATGATAAATGATAAGAAAGTCGCTTCCTGTTGGAGCAAAGTTTTCTTGGTAGGGGTAAGCGAATGTTTTTGGACACCAAGCCTTAAAAGGGCAAGTAAAATCTTTAAGTGAATATGGGATTATTAATATGTGGCCCATTCAGTGCATGAAGATATTAAATATGGGTCTTTGATTATAATTGGTAGGTTGAGAGAATGGAAATTAGCTTGCGAACTAGTTTGATTTGATAAAGTTGGGTTTATGTCAATCAGGCAAATCCAGCAGTATGAGGCAAGAGGGATATGT
>JXSR01S022114.1:0-25903 GCA_000969725.1 Ophiothrix spiculata | reverse complement strand
ACCCGGGGGGGGGGGACCGCTCATAAACTAAATTGGTACTCATGCTCATCAGAGCAACTAAAAATTGAACCCTCCATAACGTAATTGTTCAATGAAAAATACACCCCTAAATCGCACCCCAAATGGCGTAACGGTGTACGATTGTAATACCTTTTTCTTACAAATTTGGTATTAAAACGTATACAATTGAAGTTTTTTGCTCATTAACATGGAATTGTTGTCTCTTGGTTTTAGACAATTTTGCAGAACATGTACAGTACGATACTCAACTGAATGAAATAAAGTGATGTGTCCCTTATTGGCAAAGATAGCATAAATTTACAACTAAATGGTGTAAATTGTGCAAAAACTACCCCCTTTTTCCCCCAAAAAATGTAGACGCCACTGGTGGGTCAAAATCAGACCCTTTTACGCCATTCTTTATGATGAGCACAAGTACCAATTGCCATCCAAAGCAGTCCCCCCGGGGCTTTGAACAAAACTGCCAACGATATCTTAAAGTCACTGCAATAACTTTCAGACAATTCAAAACAAGAATCCATAGTGCAGTGTCCCATTACTTGTGAATGTGACCTGTACCATGAATTTTTGTTTACAATGTCCGAGAAATTCTGGCACAGTCTTTACCAAATGACACCTGGGGACTATTTCATGAAGATTTGAATCAAGCGTATGTTTGATTGAATCAAGCGTACGTTTGATTTCTAAATGTAAATTTACATTGTACAAACGTACGCTTGATTCAAAACTTTATGAAACAAGCCCCTGATCTGTGTCATTTTTACAGACCTGTGCTTTCTTTATCTGATTACAAGAGTGAAAATGCTGCGATCTCTACATGAAACCATATGAGTAAGCACGACAAAGAAACATTATTTTGGGATTCATTGTTTAGTAATTTGTTAAAGGGGCATGGACAAGTTCAGCATCATGCCCATTTTTTTCTCTAAACATTTGAAGTGTAAGCGTTAGTAGTGGCATTATGCAAAGTTTTTGGTCAAATTCATCCTCTATAAATCTTATAACTCTACTAGCAATCTATGATGTAAAAGCAAAGTTTAAAAATGGGCAAAACTCTATCCTGACAATTAGCATTTATACATGGTTTTAGGAAATAGCCTCATACCCAAGGTCAACATGCAAAATAAAATTCTACTTTTTAACTTTTCTAAAGTTTGGTAAAAAAATTCATAATATTAGGTAGTTGATTCTAATCACCAAAAAATGCTAAGAGTAAATCATGTGCAGATGAAATTTTGTCCAATGCACCTTTAATAAATTATTTATTAAATAAACATGATACACAAACTGTATGAATAAGAAAGTGACAACATGAGTATCAAAAACGAAACTTTTTCATAAAAACATTTGTCCATATCATCATTCAACCTTCAGAACATATTAGTTGGAACAGTTAAGGTTTACATACTATCAATAGTATGTAAACTATATAGTTCTCGCTAGTTCAGTCGGTTAGTTCTCGGACTGTTAAACGTAAAATATCGATCGATCCGCGTTCGAGTCCAGCTGGGAGCTGAGTGTGCGAAAACTGTATATTCTATGAGGGTGTGAATTGCTAAAGCTAGGTTTGCGCCAATATGTAGGCCGCAGTAAGCCCTTTGGCCCCAGGGAGTCCAGGTAGTGATTTAACCCAATGATTAGAACTGCTCTGTAAAGTGTGCTGAGGCCGTGTGGATTACAAGTCAGGGGGACCGTGTAGTGCACTATAAATCACCTGCAATTTTGTTTTTATCAAATAAAACTAATTATTAATCTAGGATTCTTAAAATGTGACCAAAGAGCTTTAAAGGTCATTGAACTTTGGTCTATGGTAAATTAGAGTTGGAGATTTTTAATCAATATTTACTTGAGCTAACTGATAAACTTCTCATTTGAAAAAAAAGGTGACTATTGTTTTTGACCAAAAATAATGTCGGCAAAATACCAAAATTGGGATAGAAATTGATCTAAACATATATTTTCTAAAGAAATGTTTCAGTAAAAAAAATGAAAACATTGTTAAAACATCTAATCTGGATCAATCTATATTTTAGGGCCAGTGAAAGAAAATAAAAATGTGTACATTTCTCAATTTACAAGGTTAGTTGCCAACACTCATTACACCCATTTCACAATAGATCTATCAACTTCAAAGCAAACAGCACTTTAAATTGCACAGTGTCTGTTTGCAACTCAAAACGCACACGTACACTGTCAAAAACATTTGAAATTGTACGTAAGTACCACTAAACGACAATGCTTGAAACATGTGCAACTGAAATAGGTGCATAGGCAAGCTTTACTCTGAACTTCACAGAGATGTGGTATATTTCGCACTATATTTATTTTTGCATTTTTCGTGCTGAATTCGCCAAGCGCGAAAACATTGTACCGCAACAAATGGTATGCATATACTGCAGCACTAAAAATTTCATGAACAGGAAAAAAATGCACGAAAAGATTCAAAATTAGCTGTGCAAGAATAAGAGTCACTTTGCAGTTTTGTATACCTTGAAGTATGCAGCAAGAAATCAGTCTCTTTTACAAGATTCATAGCATATCCCTTTTATACTTCAACATTGTGAACTAGTGGTTTTGTATTGTGCAAGAGACAAGTAATGATTGATTAGGATTGTTTAAGGCTAAATCACTGCATGTTGTTAATATAATACCAAAATCATGGACGATTCATGCACAAAATATATTAGTATGCAATGATTTGGTCTCAATCAATCCTAATCAATCACTGCTATGGTGTCTCACACAACACAAAAACACATTTCACAATTTTGTAGAATACAAGGGATATTGCTATGGATCTCATAGCAGAGTTGGTTAATAGAATAGTGTGTAGCGACTAAACTGTAAATCATCAAAAGTGTCAAAACCAGCATTAGTAGGTCATGTAATTAAGGGTTCCCAGCATTTTTAAGAAAACAAAATTCCCAGATATTTCCCTGCTGAAATCTCAAAATTACATGATAATTATTTTTATGAAAAAATGCCAAACATAACACATGATTAAAGATGGATATTAACTCAAATCATTATTTGCTGTAAAGCACAGCACTATCCATTACCCTTCTGAGGTATGGCTGATATTTCACACTCAAATGAACATGTTTTGTATTTCCCGGATTTTACCCAAGCTGAAGTAAGCCCTTTCTATTGCTTACCTAACCTGAATGGATTTTCATAGAAATGTAGGATATAAATGTCACATACGGCAGCCATGTAAGATAGGCAATTATTTTATTAGCGTGACGAATTGCACTCGACTCATCTATAACTATGTGATGTTAACTATGCACAAACATTTCAATTGAGTAACTCAGAAAACTGCTGCTTATGTAAAATTATTCACAAAGCAGTTCACACTATAGCCCAAATGTTAGTAAATAATAGTGATAATATTATGGCGTATTCCGTGTCTCATATTCAATTCACTCTGGCCACACAATGAAAGTCTTACACAGGATGATTCTGCATAAGGCAAAAAAAAAATTGCTGAGTTGCCCTCAAATGGAGTTTCTGCGCCAAATCTGAGTAAAACTGGGTGTTTTCCCGAACATATTCTTTCTTTTTCTATGTGTTGGGGTCGGACACTGAGGGCAACTCAACATTTTTTTTGCCCAATGCACTATTCAGTACCAAGGTCTCACACTGAATATACCATGTGTCAAACATGACCATCAAAGTTAAAATGGGCTATCACATTTAAAACCACACTTCCACTGTGCTCGATTTGGAATTCCGGCCAAAATCACTATGTCATTCATCATCCAGACAATTTCCAGACAAGTGTTGTAGAATTTTTTTTAGAATTCAAACCAAAACTTAATACTACTTAAATTATCAAATCCGAATCTAGGCATTTTTACCAAATCACACGAATTCCAGCTACAATCCAACTATCAAACCCCACTTAGAATTTCAACGAAAATGTACATTTTGTCTACGATCTTCCACAGTGGAGGGAGTATAGATTTCAAATGGAATAGCCCAATTATTCTTCATTCACTGATATTGTTCAAGGCTGCGATCACATAGAACTATACTATTTGGGTATACTGTGCACGATTTTACTTGGGCACGCGTATAGATTCAATCGAACATGTGAATTTGATGCTCCCGGGTCACATAATATAGCACTATTCGCAAAAACCGTGCAGCTTGCCGTGCCTGTATAACATATAGCCATCGAATAGCGAATATTACATCATGATTACAGTGATTTGAGTCGTGCAATAGTTTGTACTATTGCACGGCATGAAACAAACCTGTGTGATATCATGATATAAAACAAATATTGAATGCCTATGCACGTGCAATAGTACAAAATATATCATTCGGTCAAATTTGAACTGATCCATTTCTATGTGATCGCAGCCTCTCAGTCTAAGCCAAGACTGCAGAATTTTGCAACCACGACAGATATTTTGAAATAAGCTTAAGAAAACCATCTAGCTCTTATAACATATAGCCATCGAATAGCGAATACCGTATATTTCTATTTGAGCGCAGCCAAAGAGTCTCAGCCAAGTCTGCAGAATTTTGCAACCATGACAGAGATTTTGAAATAAGCTTAAGAAAAGCATCTAGCTATATGTGGATTGATACATACCTGCAGCCACTGGTGGTTTAGAGATTTATCAGCCGTGTAACGCTTGCGTAGCTTCACTTGTAGTAGGTTGCGTATCAAATCAATGGCTGTAAAATAGATGTGACAAATTTTGATTTTCCTCATAATTATTGTTTTCTGAATCAGCCCGGTGCCTTTTACCAATTTCAGGGATGTAAGTGACAAAATGTTTAAAGTGAGGGAACGGCCTGAAAATGGTGTACAACTGTCCAAAAATAGGCTGAAAATAACTAAAACAGCGTAAATTTCGTCATTACACGGGTCTGAATTCAGACCTGGCATCAAAACTTACATCCCTGCAATTTGGATGTAACTTTGCAACCCAACATCCAATAATTAAAAGCAAGGTGTAATTTTAAGACATAAAATTGCAGCTTCTAAATGAGACCAACATATGAGTTTTGCTTTGGGACCGGTAAGGGTTCTTTGGATATGAGGGGGTCACATATGCTGTAACATAAAACTGAAAATAGATTTGGAAAAAATCATACAAATATTTTGATACTTAAATCAGGTATTGAAACTTGTATAATAAAGGAGAGTTTTTAGACAGACAAGTGCTTTTTGCACAATGGGTTGTAACAAGTAGTAACACCAAATTCAAAACAGTAGTGAAGGAAGTGTCAAGGAGCTTTTATGTTTTATTTGAATGTCTCATTTCCATTCAAATCATTTTATATATTGTCCATGTCACACTTTTACCTTTCCTTTCACCTTGCAAAATATTTTTGTAATATGATAACCTTGTGACAATCTACATGGGAGTGCAGATCCAGATCATTCTGTTATATCTGTAGACCGTTTTGCATCTACACAGTCATAGATCCAGATTAAACTAGTTCTTCATTGAGTGCCTTTTTTTGTACCAGCTTGGCCAGGTTCACTGCAGTTTTAGTGCATACAATTGTGTTACATATAAGATACGCCTTGGTCACATATTGTAATGCATACTATACACACTCTTAATCAGTCGTCCTTCAAGGTCATTGCACATTGGGACTACCTGCTTCATGTCTAATTCTTAAAAAAGGTCAACAGAGATCTGGATCTGAAATCTGGAGAGATGCAGATTTGTTCTGCTGTGTGGAGCGTCTTAATGCCTATAAAACTATAGGCCAAACAAAAAATTTATTGGACAGTTTGAACAAAAATCCAGAGTGCAGGGCCCATTACCAGTAAATGCAACCTACACCATGCATTTTTATTTACATTGTCCAAGAAATGTTTGCTTGGCCTATAGGTTGACATAATAGATTACCGTCTTGTGAGATTTCTCCCCATGGATTGCGTGGGAACATGAAAGCTGCGTTGTGTATCTGGTCCGTTATTTCTTCATCTTCATTGAATGGAAAGGTGCCACTTAAACTGCAGACAAAGAGACAATATTCAATATTACAATGCGTTGGTCACATTACATATTGTTCTACATGACGAAAGACGCATTTCGAGAAGATCGCATTTGAAAATTTGTGTAATCGATGTCGATCCTGTAATGTCTATACATCACAAATACATTTAGCGATCTTTTAGTACAGTAATTGAATGCGTCAAACTGAGCTATATGATATAGATCTGTATGTGAAAAAAAAAATTCATCGCGAAGTTGAAATAGCGCACCATATAGATCTGTATTTGATGCGTTGTTTACTCTATACTTTAGTACAGCGCAGTTAATGAAATTTAAATAGAACGCATATACACCAAAAATTATTTATTATTTCTTGTTAATTAGGCTAAATTAAAGCCTGCAACTTGGTAGATATGAAAAAAATCATAAATATATCAATAAAGACAAATTTTCTCAAAACAGTTAAAAATGTCATATAGACCGGTATGTGATGCGACCGACGAATGCTATACAATATGATATAGAGAGGCGATTATATAAGAGTCTTATCTTCCTAAAGCAACCAGTCGAAACAATACACACACATGTAAGATTTGAAATGTGTTACTTGTTTACATAATTTTTTGAATGTTTTTATATAAAAGAAAACAATTGGATTATTTTATGGGCAAAAGAGAAAGATTGATGAGAAGTCATGTATTATTTATAGAAATTGTATTTGCAAAGGAGATAAATTTTTGAATTTGAATGAATGTTAAAAAATAATGATATACTTTACAAATATAATATATATAACGTTTGTAGAATGTTAAACAAGTAAACAGTGTGCAAGGAAAATTATTAAAAATGGCAGATATTGCAGATATGACATTCTTGCACTCACATGACAATCTATGACCATCACATGGTCTAGGCTGCAATGATTATCTACTATTTTTTTTTATAGAACTGAAGGCCTGTAGATATAAAATCGACCGCTCTTCCCCATCTGACTCATTAGATCAGTTGGTAGAGCGTGGCTCTAGTAATGCCAAGGTCCCAGGTTCGAATCCTGTATGGTCAGTGATTTTCTCGCTGACTGTCAATTATCTACTATTCATGGATAAGATAAATCTGAACATTAAACAAAAACCTTCAAAAGAGTGCAAAAGGATCATTAAGTTAAGTAAAATACACTAAAAATACATCAAATCAAATTTTATTTCAATAACGAAATCATACTGACAATATCAAAACCACACAAAAATTTATGAACAAAACAATATTGAAAATATCATCGAAAGGCCAAGAAGATCTGACATTGTGATGGCCTTGAAACAAAATAAAGTTACCAAAGTAGATCTAATAAATGATAACAACAAAGGCTGCCATTACTGAAAGGGTTTCAAAATATAGATCCACAATTCCGAACAGTGAGATCAGAGAATACTTTCTTTGTTTTATTGCTAATTCTGAGCATTTCTTGTATTACAGGCCTAGTTGTGACTATCAATGTTTAGTAAAATAAGCTAAAAAAAATTTGAAAGCTGATTTGTGTGATGTTTGTACAAGAAAATCCCAAATTTGAGTTTGAACATGTCGTGTACATTAAGAATATGGTTTTTTTTAAGAAGGGTCCCGTATGGCTTCTATAATAGCTATTGGATATTGTTCTGATGGCCCATTTCTGTATTTTGAATATTTTGTCTAGGTATGTTTGATGTTTTTCCCAGATTAGAATACAGCAATATTAAGGCACAATATAAAAAGGACAATATATTTTACATACATCCACCACTCCCTTTATTATAGAAAAATCCATTTGGAGTACAAGACCTACCTGACGTAAACTATAACACCAACAGACCACATGTCCAAGGACCTGTTATAGCCTCTACTACACAACACTTCTGGGGCAAGATAGGCTGGTGTACCCACCACGGAGCGACGGAATGACTTCTCCCCTATGATACGGGCAAAGCCAAAGTCACATAACTTTACCTGCAATGACAAGTAACAAAGACAATGGCATTACTTACAGTCAAGATACCTCTTATCAGTATGCAGTGCAGAAGGTCCAGAGTTCAAATTCCAGCAGTGTCAAACTTGAGCATACTTGAAATCGTTACCTCTTGGAAACCCGTATGAAAACTGGGAGAAGTTGACCAAGATTTTTTAAATCCAGTTTTATCCCCCATCATGGGGTTGCCGGATTCACCTTTCACTCGCGGCAACAGCCCTCACTCCCTCCCTCCACCCGATTCAACGCATCCTCCCTCCCTAACCCAACCCTCTTACTCTTTTCCTCCACCTGCATCCTCCAAGTCTTCCTCGGTCGCCCTCTCCTCCTCAAACCACCCACCATGAAATCAAGGGCCCTTCTAAGAACATGCCCTTCCTCCTTTCTCCGCACATGCCCATACCAACGCACACTATTCGCCTGAGCAAAACTGTCCACTGCTTCTTCCACACCCAACATCTGCATCAAGTCCTCAGTCTTCCTATCCTTCAACTTCACACCACACATCGATCTCATCATTGCTATATCCGCCCTCCTCAAAATTCCCATCTCATTTTCGCCCAGACACCACGTCTCGCTGTCATACAACATCACCGATCTTACATAGATCTTATACACCGTTTCTGTTATCTTCAAAGGAAATCTTTTCCCAAGTAACATCTCTCCACATTCCCTAAACGTCACCCACCCATACCTCACTCTGGCTGTCACAGCAGCCTCGCAACCTCTGCCCCTGCTAACTTTATCCCCCAGGTACATGAACTCCTTCACCTTTTCCACCTCATCGCACAACTTTTCCACTTCTTCCCCTGACCCTCCATCTCCTTTCTTGCATCGTCCACACACAAAATCCCTTGCCAAACTTGGAGCCACTCTCTGGTATTGATGGTTAAAATTAGGCTGATCAAGATTCAGCACCCCATATGCAGCAAGGACCTGGAATGATGCTTTTGAGGGGAATGCAAAGACATTAAAACAAACAGTGTAGGTAGGTAGTCACTTACTTTCTTTAAATATATTTGTTATTTTCAGCAAAAAAACCCCACCAAATTGCTTGCTAGTTCGGGTGTTTTTTTAATGAATTTCCCATTTTTCCCTATGGACTTAATTGAAGACATAGTATCTCTGGACACATGTGATCTATACAGGCAAAAGCTTCCTTTTTCTGGACGTTTGGTGTTCCTAGTGGGAGAAGAATCCTGAATTTCTCCATGTCAATTTATATTTGCTTGTAATATTTTAATAACTTAGCGCTTAAACCTAACCCACACCCTAGTGCTCACCAAAACTAACCCTAATGCTAACCCTAACATTAACCTAAACCCTTAATCTAACCCAGGCATCCGCAAATAGCGGCGCGCGCGCCACTTGTGGCGCGCCGTACGTCCCCAAGTGGCGCACGCGCGGCACCCATAAAAAAAAAAAAAAAAATCAGGTTTTTTTTAATGAATAAATAATTTGTTATTAAAATTGGCCAAACATAAAAACAAGATGAACTCACATTGATCTTAAATATCCTAGGGCTGCAGGGGTGAGTAAAGATTTTTTTTTAATATTTTGTTCATTTTTAATAATTTTAAAGTGTAATATTTGAATGTTGAAATTGTTGAAAACTGTATCAAAACATGCTCAGAAAGCCATTCTTTTCCACTCAAAAAAGGCTAAAACCCAGGAGCTTCCAGGGCCTCCGCCCCCTGGACCCCTGCCAGGGCCTTTGTCCCTTGACCCCACCCGTTAGACGCTCGCTTCGCTCGCTACGCTGCTATTGGATTGTGGCACTTCTGATTTTTATTTATTGCAAGTTGGCACTTCACAAAATTTAATTGAGAATGCCTGCCTGATCTACCTTTCTTCCTAAAGTCTCTGCCAAAATTCCTCGGACAAAATCAGTCACGTGACCACCAATTGCAGAGCACCGATCACGTTCCTAAACAATTGGCCCTGTACTCTGGATGATTATTTACATTGTGTGAAGAATTGTTTTTAGCTTAAAAACCTAATCCTAAACCTATTTTCTAGGGGAAAATGGGGGAAACATTTCAGATTTGACGATTTTAATCACAGGGGCAAATCCAAGATTCTTCTTATTGCATGCCACGGAGCCAGCTACGAGCGACTTACCTGAGGGAAATCCCCATCTGAGGAAAGCAAAACATTTTCTGGTTTCAGGTCACAGTGTACAACGTTCTTCATGTGAAGATATTTCAGGGCTATCAAAATCTGCAAGAGGACATTTGAAATAAATATTAGTCAAAAGCTTAACATCATTAAAAACAGGGGTGTGAGAGTCAGCTGATAAAAATATCTGAAAAATGCAGGAAATAGTGACAAATTGCCAAAAACAGGCTGAAAATAAACAAAAAAACTGAAATTATGACTGTTTTGATGTCATGAAAAAATCTGAAATCAGATTAAAATTTGAATTCTCACACCCTTGTAAAAAGGAATTTAGAACAGAACTTTCTTGAAATACATATTATCTACCTGTCAATCCGAGATGACATCATAACTAAAGTCAATCTCAGAAATAAGCTCCCCGTTTCGCGGGGTTTTTACTCATTAATGCGTGTTGTCAAGTAGTACTCTGCGCCGTACGCGACACACTGCAATTCACGCAGTTGGATGTGATAGGTTGTTCCAGCGATCATCACGCCAAGTTCTTGTCACTGGGGAAAATTGACCAGTCATAACGATCGTCGTGCGTCAGCTTTGTCAGGTGATTTAAATTCTGAATTACGCGTACGCACGGATTGCGTAGAAGCGCAATTGTTTGAATATTCTGGATGCGATTTTCAGGGAGCTTATTTATAAGACAGACTTTAGTTCAAAACTAGCAAAAATTGACTAGAAAATCCATGAATGATCAAATTCTTATATAGAATTTCCACAACATGTAAAAATATTATTGTGTTTATCTTTATTCTCCAATGCTTTCTCTATCAATTCATCTATTTATCTTTATTTATAACAAAACTAACCACGTCAAAATAAATTTTATGTTCCTCGTCCAGGTTTTTTGAAATAAGAGAGAAAAAAAGCTAAATATTGTTTATTGGTAATAACACTACTCTAAATAACCTTATTTTTCACTATATTGGGCATTTTCAGCGAGCCAAAACAGAAGCTGGGAAAAAGATCTCTGTTATTTTCCCTCATCTTCTTGTTATGAGAATTGGACGCCTAGAGTAATCACAAACTCTCCTGAAAAGCTTCATTACACAGTTTGCCAAGCTGCAGAATAGCTTTTCCACTACGAAGTAAAATAGTTAAATTTAAGTCGTGCCAGTTCCATAGTTTAAACCAGAAATCTTCAAGTCAGTATATATTTGATATTATTCTGACCAAAAGAAGACATCAGGATCTTCCCATCATGCCATGCTTCCAATGGGATTTTTTGTATGTGTTGTAATGAGATGGTTTAGGAATGAAACACAGCATAATTAGCAGACCTCATCCCAATTTTACATTCCAGATAATGTTTCATCCCTTAACCCTCTCATGAAAACCAATACAAAAAATCCCATTGGAAGCAAAGCATGATGGGAAGGTGCTGATGTCTTCTTTTATTCTGACCCACCTGAGAAATAAGGAATTTTGTGACGCGCTCATTGAGTCTGCCATTCACACTAGATAAAATCATTTCTAACATATCGCCTTTGAGTTTCTCCATAATGACAAACACACGCTCAGGTGTCTCAAACATTTGCTCCAAGTTCACCACGCCGTGATGTCGAACTTTCTGTGAAGGGTAAATAAAATGAAAAAAAGAAAAATACATATTTGTAAAACTTGAATGAAAAAAATTAGTGAGTTCTCTTTTATATAAGGCCAAAAATATAAAAAAATGTTGTGTTTTACTCAAGCTAGTCTTCAGAGAAGAATCCATTTAATCTAGCGATACTTGTTACATGCATGCGTTGACCAACATCAAAATGAAAATATCTGAGATTGAATTTGTTTAAGAACTATGTTTACAAAGTACACAACACCTGTAAGATGAGCCAATTTCGTTTGACTGATTTTGTTTGTGGTTACGAACAATGATATGACGATCTACCAAGCAGGTCTGTGTTGATGAAAGCACTAATATCGCGGAAAATGACGACATTTTATTGTAAAAAATTAAGGGAGCTTCTTGTTTAGATTTCTGCTATACCACAACGTTAACTTTTACATATGTTTTATCAACCGAAAACACATGTGAAACATTTCATAAACAGACAAAAGCATGATTTAAAAAAAATAGAGCCCAGATTTTCACAATTTTAACCCGGCCGGGTGAGGGCAACACAAGTATTTTTTTATTTTTTAGCATAATCACCACGCATTGTTAAAAATATTGAAAACACTGGATTTCTTATAGTACTTATTTCAATTGGGCATGGGTGCACACAAACCGAAACATAATTTTTATGCCTTATAATTTTCGTCAGTTTAATTGAATAGATATATTCATCATCTTTCAATCAAGATCAAGCAGTCGACTAGTGGAGTTTAGGTCGAAAAAATGGTGACTGACCAGTGTCCATTTTGTATGTAAAGTCTATTGGGGCCATTGACAAAGGAGTCGGTAAATTGGCACAACAGGTTTCTGAAAATGTGTAAAAAAGATAATTTAACTGGATTTATTTGGCCAATTTTCAGTCTCAGCTCATGATTTTGGCTACGCAAACTCAAAAATCTTAGCGGGAACACAGACGGGAACGTATTTACCAATGTGATACCGGTATAGGAACGACACAACCAAACACAGCCCTGAGCAAGAATTATGGCCAATAAAGTAAAATTGCAGTATGTGCATTGCAGATATATTGCAAGATACTTCCTTTTCCCTTGCACAAATGAGCAGACAATCAATTCTCTTTCATATCGTCAGGAAGTATCTACTATATCAAATGTGTAAATACAACTTTTCAACATTGGAATTGATTGAAGTGAAATTGCACGTTTATAGGAAGTATCTGCTATGCTTTATGAATGCACATACTGCATATTTACTTTGTGGGCAGAATTATAGCAGGTGTTGATGAGAGAATACTTACATGTAAAATTGCCACTTCATTTTTGAGTTGTGTTTCTTGTTTGGTAGGAAATCTTAGTTTATCAATAACTTTAATTGCCACTGATCGTCCCGATGTTCGATGAACCCCTGTAAGTGCGAAATAGAATTATGATAGTAATTTTCACAACATTTCAGCCAAAAAAACATATTGAAGCTAGACACTGGATTTCATCAGGGAGTATCTGGTATTACTACACCTCTTGAATATTTATAAGTTAATACAGTCTTTTTATTGGTCAAATAGTGGAGACACGTAAAAAGTATTTTGGACTACTTTTCCACGTGTGCGTTAATACTCAAGTACCTTCCGCGCGGGGATGCATTTACGCGTTGTGTCTAAGTGTTTTACGCACACGCAGGGAAAGTAGTAAAAACTTCCGCATGGTACTACCGTATGGCTCACAGCAAAGTACTAAATTTGTTAACTTTTAGATTTATTTCCAAGTTATATTTTGACTTTTTTGAGGTGTAGTAAAACAAATACAACATGGTTTACTTCGCAGAAGTATTGCAAAATACTGTCCCTCGGTTTTGGATGATCTCGAACATCCAACACCTCGGGGACAGTATTTTGCAATACTTCCCCTCAAACCATGTTGTATTTGTATAGTGCTGGCTGAAATCTTAATTGCTCTATTTTACCAGAGTTCTGTAGAATATAATGATCTCCATTTAAGTTGTTGCACTTATTACCTTGGTTCTCTAACTGAACTTACCTCCATATACAATACCAAACTGTCCTGAGCCTAGGATTTCATCAGGGAATATCTGGTAGTGCTGGCTGATATCTTGTTCTTTCTTACTAGAGTCATGTAGAATATAATGATCCCCATTTTCAGTTGTTGCGCTTGTTGTTGTTGTTGAAGTTGCTGCTGTTGGTAAAATAAAGAAGAAAAAAATCATTAAAAACATGATTTTTTGTTAGATCATCACAACTGTTTTTGAGTGTTTATTATTTTTTTATTAACTGCAATAGACTAGTAGGTGTCAAGGAACTTATATAGGGGAATCTAGACTCTCCGCCATTTTGATTTGATTATGGGATTGCAGCTATCTTGGATTGTCACTCATGGAGGGTGAGTTATTGCACCTCAGGCATTTTACTTCTCCATATGCCACACTTCGAGAATCTTCGATTTTGATTAGAGGGAAAATTATCATACTTTGATCAGAGCAAGTCGTTCTACACGCTACTTGGAACGCAGACACGGTTTGCGCGTGAAACAAATTGCACATGCTGTATATGCGTCAAGTGAAGATTTACGCGATCTGCCTGGATATCAGGCCAAATTCCGAATATATACCTGGAGGTACAATAACTCTGCTCCATGAGCGACACAAGATGGCGGCGAATCCAGATTGCCCTATAAAATTTCCTTGGTAGGTGTACAAAAATCTGTTTTTACAATTTGGCAATTCAAAATTGTCCCCTTTGAGGTCAAAAATCATGGATGCCAAAACATATTTTTTGCTTAAAAATGGAATTAGAATGGCCATAAAACAACATTCTAAACATTAAAAAATTCAAAATAATGAAAAATGGCTTCGACTGTTATAGCAGAAAATTTTCCATAAATTATGTTGTTAAGAAATGTCCAAATGAAGTCGAAAATTGGCCATTTAATTACATTTTGGGACTCAAATGCGGTATTTGAGTCTCAATAAAACAGCATTTATAAACATAAAAATTCAAATTGCTGGATTTTAAGTGTTATAGCAGAAACATTTTTCAAAAATTATGGAACAAATAGAATTCTTGTTTACTTAGTCACATGCAGATAAATAAAAATAGTAAAAATGGAGGCACTGTCTATAAGTTCCTAAAGATATTTGCTTCAAACTGTCTTTCTAAAACAGCATTTTTTATATGTATTGTTTTCTCTTGATCCAAATTGTCCATTTATGTGCTTTCATAACTGTGTAAAATTGTGACTAATAATATGTGATGGCTCACCCCGTAAGGGGGGACTTTGCAGATTTTATCAGTTTTGATTTTATCATTTCATCTGTTACAGCATTTCTAAGCTTTAAAATGACACCTTACTTGTTGAAATTGATCAAAGCAATCAAATTTTACAAGAGAAAATCGGCTGGAAATTCTTATTATTTTCTTTATTTTTTGCTGCCTATTTTCACCAGTTTCTCGAAAAGTGTTCTGTCGCAAAGTCCCCCTTTTCGGGGTGAGTCATCACATACTGCACCTATTTACCCTCAGATAAACCTTTAAATTAATAAATGTTCTTACTTACTAAATAATGACATTAATTAGCCATTTCATTGCTGACATTGCATGGACAAACATTGAACATAAGTTCATTTGAATATTTAGCAAGATTTGATAAGTTGTTATGATTCGAGAAATACGGACTAATATTCTTCCCTGTATGGTCATATTGGTTTGTGCGTTAATTGGCTGCTCGTTGCATACTTCAGGATTTACAGGGTATAGTTGCATTGAGAATGTGGAAGAAATGAAACCTTTAAGGTGAGTTCTCAATTCTACGTAGCTGTGTTCTGGATTTTGTCCTTCAAATAATCACAACTCCACCTTTTGGTATTGTATGAGCTTCAAACAAAAAAACTTAAGATATGATCGTTTTTGAATCTGCAAAATTACAAAATTCACTTGGCGACAACTGATACTGTAAGGCTGTATTGGAGAGTCACATATACTTTGATCAACACTAAACAGGGGGGAATTGTGAGGTTTTTCTTCATCCGCAAATAAACATATATCCCACTTAACATGCGCGCCGTAGATACTGACGCGCGAGCTGCAAGTATAAGGCGCGTTGCGTCTCCTGCAAGTGTGCTGTGTTCAGGTACGCACACGCTTGTTTGTATCAATTCACGATGTAAAGAGGCACGCCAATTTGGTGTTGATCAAAGTATAGATACAGCTGCAATCTTGTGTACTACACATCAGACTAAACCTTGAGGAAATAATTGAAAAATTTACAATCTAAACCAAGTCCAAATTGATCTACAGTACAAATAACTTACGTGGTGTTGATGAGCTGTTAACACTAGTAGTTGATTGCTGTGGCGTGACCGGCATCAGCGCCTGCTTGATCTTTGACTCCCAATCACGCGCAACAACCATTCCGATCCCGGCCTCCGCTTCCTCTTGACTCACTTTGCCCGTGCCCGTTATCTCCGCTTCCTTGTGTTCCCCTACATAATAAGTCGTCTTGGCTGATTGAATTTCGAAACAGTGGTTGCATTTATTGGCGTCTTTGGACTGTTTGGGTGGTCTCATTGACAGAATTTCGGACAGTGGAATCTCCTGTAGTAAATCAATGGTTAGATCAATGTAAATAAGCCTCGAATGCAGTGAAAGTATGCCAAAACTTAAACCTTAAACCTTTATATAAGACTTATATCTCTTACAACAGAATGGGTTTTGGGTCAGAAAACCTGTAGAATTATCAAATTATTCAATTTATGAGTGATATAAACGAAACTGTAAAGAATCATAACTGAAGTGTTTCTAAATTCCTCAGACATTATTAAAATATTGTTGTCTGATTGGCCTGGCATATTTAAAAAGCTTTAATTGAGAACCATGTATAATGCAATTGAATATAAGAATGCAAGACTGACCCAAGCCCATTTTTATTTCAAAAACAAGTTTTACACAAGAGAGACTTAGTTATAGCTAGTGCTTCCTTGTGCATGAAGGACTAAAATGAATCCCCACAGCAAGTGCCCCAAAAAATCCTTTATGTATTCAAAAGTTGTCAAAATTCATGGACTTGGGTCAGTGTTGCACACATATGTTGTTTTACTGAATGTAACATAAATTGTCAAACCATGTTCTCAACATGTTCTGTCTATATTGCTTAGAAAACATGAACGAATTAAAAAAATCAGTAGTCTCATTTCAAAATGGTGGTCGTAAAACTTATTTAAGGAAAAGTTCCGCATGTTTCAGCCATAAAATTTCAAGAAAGTTGACAGAAAAATATGAGCAATATCAAAATAAAAAAATAAAAATGTTGAAGCAATTGGACCATGCCTTCGTAGGTTTAAAATTTAACCATTTTACTCCGATAAGATGCCTGGCGTTTCTAGTAAATAAAGAAAAACTTGAAAATTCACAAACTTAATGTTTATGTATCTTTAATATGAAGAACATAATACACATGTTATTTGAGATCATTTTAAAGCTTTGCTCTATAACTATACAGTTCAAAATAAATAAGTCCCCCCCCCTTAAGGAATATTGATTTTTCGGGTAAACAGTTAGGCCCTATAATTTATGTCAAATTGTAAAATGAAGGCTAGTATGATACAAATTCAATGTGCACTAAAGTGTTACATAACACTTAACCTTCTTCTTCAAATGTTGCCAGTTTTGAAATTTCATAATGAATCAAATGTTGCAGTTTTTGTATTGGAATATGAGAATTGATGAAATTTTAATTCTAAGAAAAAATCACAAGTGATCATTAATGGTAAGCGCTTGCGAGGAGGATAAAAGGGCTTGTTCATGGTTGATTGAACATAACTTACGGGTTTATGGTTGAATGAATATTAAGTGAAACGTAAATTGAAAGAGGACTGCTTTTAAAAATGCTTTAAGATTGTTTTCTCATTACAATTAATTTTGCTCTTAAAAGATGTTCAATTGGAAACATGAATGTAAGTCAACCAAGAAAAATTAATGTTTCACTGCTTCCTTATCATCTTGATTTTGAAGAAATGGAAAACTCCTTAGTGTATCGTTTTGCTTTGTTTAATCTGGGTCCGCTCGCCAGTCCGACGACTCGCTAGTCCGAAAGCTCGCTAGTCCGAAGGCTCGCTAATCCGAAACGTTAATCAATAGGGAAAATATAACCTTGAAAAAGGCTCGCTAGTCCGAAAAAACAACTCGCTAGTCCGAAGGTTCGCTAGTCTGAATATGAAAATAGGCTCGTCAGTCCGAATTTTAAAAACAACTCACTAGTCCGAATGTTAAAAACAGCTCTCCAGTCAAAAATTTAAATAACAGTTCGCTAGTCCGAATTTCAAAATAGGCTCGCTAGTCCGAATTTTGAAAAACTGTAATAGAAATATGCACATTTTTTCTCCTATTTGGACTAGCGAGCTGTTTTTAAAATTCGGACTAGCGAGCCTTTTTTAAAATTCGGACTAGCGAGCCTATTTTGAAATTCGGACTAGCGAGTCTATTTTGAAATTCGGACTAGCGAGCTGTTATTTAATTTCGAACTGGCGAGCCGTTTTTAAAATTCGGACTAGCGAGCTGTTTTTGATATTCGGACTAGCGAGCCTTTTTCATAATTCTGACTGGCGAGCCTAAATTAAAATTCGGACTAGCGAGCCGTCGGACTAGCAAGCCGTCGGACTAGCGAGCTTTCGGACTAGCGAGCTGTCCCCGTTTAAGCCACCATCAATAACTGAGATTTCTATGGCAACTATAGAGACGTTTTAAAATTTTCATCTACACTTTCCTGATGTTCATTCAATTGTGAACAAGACTCTTTACACTTTTATTCACCGAGGTAATAAACATTTAAATAATGTTTACTCTGAAGCAGAGTTAAAAGTTTTCCATACATTTAACAATTCAACAATTTTCATATTCATATATACAGAAAAATTACAACTTTTGATTCGCCATGAAATTTCCGTGTTGTGTGAAACTTTTTGGCACACCGAATGTGTATCATTCCAGCCTACATTTTACAGCTTGGAAAAAATTGAAAGGGCCAAAATGATTTCTAGAAAAATCAATATTCATTAGGGGGAACTTATTTCTTTTGAACTGTGTATATGTTGCATAGCTCTCATTATGTGGTATTTATTATCAAGTAAACATAGACATGTGCAATCAAAAAATTGAAACTAGAAAATAAATTCAGGGCTTAAAGGGTTAATATACTGTTTTTTACGATACTTACACATGATTGTTCTCCACCACTGATGGATTGTTAAAGGAGAACATTGGAAGGCAAGATATGAAAATATGGATAGGGTTTTCGACAAAGAGAGAGCGCCACCATCAGCCCACTTCTCAGAGATCAGATGCCTTTCAATGATTTCATTTATCAAAACAACAGTCCCTGAAACCTTCATAGAGGACATTCTCAACTTGATAGAGCCATCTACGCATCCGGGTAAGTTATCTCTTATTCAGACTCAACTTCCCTGATGTAGCCTACATCATTAGAGGTCATTGTTCGTAGCGGTTATGATCGTAGTATTGTACTACAGTTGTGACGAACGTAAACAGATCAAACTTTTCCCGTTTCCATGTGTTGCGTCCGATCACATAAATTGTGATTTTCTAGAGTGAATACTTGTTATATTTTGAAACCAGTATATCAGAAAGGTAATAGAATACATTGTTTTACTGGCAAGTCTCAAATGACGTGCCAAGATGATCAATTTTTTGAGATTTTTAACTGAAAACTTTTGGAAGATGAAGTCCGCCATTTTGTGGTCTGCCATTTTGGGTAGTTAGTGACGTCAGCGTAGGTCGGTCTATAAGATATCCAGGTTAACTGAATTCTATTAATATATTAAACTTTTTCAAGAAAATTCACACATCAAAAATGCAAATCTGCTGCCATATTGATCATCAGTGACTTCAGGTCAAAGCACATTGAGTTTGTGAATTATGAGATCTTGACCTAGATTCCCCACAGTACAACATAAAACACATTTTGTATATAACAAATCGGCCATCTTGAGGTTTCAATTTGATTGGTCTTTCACAGGATGTAAGTGTGCACACTGCAATGGAAAATTCAGGGTTCGTACACCTTGGAGCCTTTAAAATTCAAGGACTTTTCAATGACTTTCAAGGTCCAAAAGCATGATTTTCAAGGACTTACCACAGCATAATTTGCAGTATGCTGAACTCTTGTTTCTGCCGACATCAATCCACTCGCTGAATTTGGGATCAGTTAGCCATAAATTATCAATTTTCAAGGACTTTCAAGGACTCTGTGCAAATTTCCAGGACTTTCAAGGCCTTGAAAAGGTGTTTTCAAATTCAAGGATTTTCAAGGACTCTCAAGGACCGTACGAACCCTGTCCAGGAATACTATATTATTACAGTTATTTGGTTGAATAGCCTCTTTGTCCACCATGTGTATCTCTGCAAGTCCACTTATGTTATGTCATGGGTATTGACCAGCACCACAAGTAAGGATAAGCAGTGAGATTTTATACCCAAAGCCGACTCGTGTACGATTCAGTAGGACAATAAATGCAGTGAACTTTTGTTAGAGTGGCTGAGTAGGTATCCATTCAGCATCAATGTTCTGCAGTGTTATTTGACCAAGCCTTGGCTGATGAGAAGCGACTTCTTCAGCAAACATCAAAGTCACCAAGCAGCATAAGAAGATGGATGGGTGGGCACTATAAGACTCTTTCTTAATTTGTGCCGGACGCATCAGGTGAATATCAGGTGAATATAATCTGACGTCAAGTATTCAAACATCCAAAATTGCCTGTACAGACTTCAAAATCAAAGCACTTGATGTATCAACATTGTCTATAACATCAGGTTAGGAGGTTCTCCCATTGCCGGCTTTGCAATTCCCCGCAGAAATTCATCATTCACTACGCCCCTCGGACTGCAGCATTCTGTATAGTCTCAAGACAAAGAACATAAATTGCTTGGCAAAACTTGACTGTGACTAAATACACTTCCTCTTGGTTCAAAACCACAAATCAGTCTGGTATACCACAAACATTACAAAAAGCACCATGTTGAGGGAAAGACATAATTTTGTTCAGTCTTTCACAAAGTACAGGTTAACACTCCATAGTGGAAAGCAAAACATTCAACATATCCAAACTTCCAAATCTATCATTATAGTATAAAGACATGGAAATCAAAGCACAGAGAAGTAGATCATTGGCGACTACCACCAGCGTCGTTAATCTTCAGAGCTCATCCATCCGTTTTAGAATGTGCACTCTTGATGTGGTTTCTCTTGGAAGGCAACAGGGATGTCGGTACAGTTATAGTGCTTGGTCAGCAACTTCTAAAGAGGTCCCTGGGCTTCGGACCAGGCTTTGGCGGATTAAACTAGTTTTGCGTGGCCATAACCGTCTCACTTCCCTCTAGATTGATGTTTGGCATTGGTATCAAAGCCATCTTTTGGAATGCTTTTGAGTTTCTGCTAAGCCAGATTGCATAGCTTCCTCAAAGCAGTCTTTGATGCATGGTCCATAATCATCTTCCTCATTCCCTTGGGTACGCCGAGTTATGATATACATCATTGGTAAGTTTTTCGAATGCTGCCGTGTATTTATGGATTAACAAATAACACTGATCAGACGAGCTTCTGTCAGCCACCAAAGAATACCTCCGTGTAAACAAGCTCAAATATCATTAAATCCAGTCATTATAACAAATAAGCCAATAACACAAAAATTAAAATACAAGCGATTTATAATTCTCTGACTTTATCATTCCGAATGGACGCTGCACCATCCCTCGGTGCTGAAAATGCCTTCTGAACAATGTAATACATAACTCCAATAGTATAATCCTTTTCGGGCACAAATAATAATCAGAAGTCTTGATCAGCAGTCAAACAATCACTGGCTCTGTGTGTCCATGTAGAAAAACGACCAAACTCTTATTAAAGTTTCTAAAAAGCCACTGTATTTCAACTTTAAATCTTATTCTGCGTGTGTGTGGTTTACAATGAAATGAAGCAATCTGATTGGTTCTTTCTGTAACTCCGCCCATCCATCATGACACAACAGATAACAGGCAGCGCATCAAAACAAACACTGCATGGTGCTGGATGTCCGCATAGTAAAACAACCAAACACTGATTAAAGTGTCTAAAAGTCGCTGCACTTCAACATCAATTCTTATTCAGTGTTAATGTGTATTAGGGGCATGACAGACATAAGGCCATAAAAAAAATTGTTTGTTTGCCATCCGCGACCGACCCTAATATGCCAAAAATTTGGGTCAGGTATTTTAGGGTGTTTTTTTTTCTTCAAACATGTAAAATATGAAAACTCTATATTTTCGATGGAAAACGTAAAATTTAGCAATATAAAGTCACATTTAATAGTATAAAATGCGTATTTCCTCTAAATAATGACCCACAATATTTGATTAAGCCCTGCATTGCTTGGTATTCACAAAAAAATCCATGGAATGACATCATTCTTTAAAATATATGTGAAGAGTAAAAAAAAAAAGATCAACCGACCGACTGACCACAAATTTTTAATTTTTCCTCAGGAGGGCAAACAAACAATTTTTTTTTTGGCCTAAGTCTGTGCAAAGAATGCATGCTGGTCAAATCGCATACATAATACTCTTCACTAGTGACATCACAACTAGCTAGAGATTGCTGTAACTTGCGCATACTGCCAGGAATTTCATAAACAGGTATGATTGACAGATAGCTATACTAACATCTGCCTTTTGTTACCTGAATGTTACTTTATACTTGACCAAATACACTAGCCATCAAAAGTGTTTGCGCACAAAATCTTTAACCAGCTATATCTCGAGAACCGTTCACCATTTGCGTCATTTTTTCCCGATTCTATATTTAACATATATAAGAACTCAACAGGAATTGCATTCACCGCATTTGAAAATATGGCACGCTAAACATACTGTATACTTTCTCTACTGCACATTCAAAACAGAGTTTAAATATGTAACTGCACATTTGTTGGAAAACTTCTAACCTGAAAATGATCTTTACGGTTACACGGTGATAACGAGCATTGAATAATAAGTACATATCGTAAGTGCATGTGGTGTATTTGTACATGGTTCAGGAAATCTGCCATTTTTATAGTTATGGAAGATCAAATATCAGATTAAACTGGATTATTTGTATTGGATATATATGACACCTATACAAAAACATGAATTTGATCGTTTGATATAATAATTAGATTTTTGCGTGCGCAAACACTTTTGACCGCCAGTGTATGATATGATCCCTCAAGAGGCATCTATCCTCCTGGCATCTAAACCGGATCTAAACACTGACATCATCACAAAAGATGCTTTTATGTGCTATATTGCAAATCGTCATGTGAGGGAAAGAAAATCGTGAAAGAAAGCCGTATCTGTGGTGGCTGCCAGTTTACATAAATTAAAATGCACATTGTAGGCATATTCTGTGTCATCTCAACCACCTAGTCTACCAAAAAAAAATAGATTTTTGGAATTTCAAAAGAAGGAAGTTGGTGCAAGGTTTTTGATTATTACGCTGGTTCCCTGTGCCTTTGGTCTTTCACACTCACCACACACACTCCACTGACCAAAGACGCAGGTACAGGCAAATCAACCTCAAGCAATGATTGGCTAGTGCATATGGTGGGGTCATGGCGCTTGTGCATTACTTTTCACTGCCAATTGATCGATTTGCAATCATGGATCGTCAGGCTTGGTGGCACTTTAGAGCGTAATACAGCTGTCATTTGTAATGACTCACCTATCACCCCCGGGGATGGTAAGTGACAAAGAAAGGGATAAAAAATTATAATAGAGTCTTATCTGAATAACGTAGTTTTGGGTGCTTATTAAAATATTAGCACTGAAAATCACACTGAAATTCTCAGGTTGGTTGTTACAAATTTCAGCTAGAGCATGAGGAGATTTAATAAAAGAGTAGGTCAATAGATTGGTATCATGACGATCTCAAGTTGTAAAGATCGGAATCAACACACAGTTTTTACAGGAGTTTATGGGCCTAAAATCCCAATCTTGAGCAAAGTATGGATCACGATATCAAATCTACACACGGTTCACATCTCTTTGTTTCCTTTTGACAAGAAACTTTCCTCAAATTGCTCTGTAGGTCATATCATAAGTTCTGTTGTTAAAGTCCTTTGTCCCCTGTATGAATGCCTCACCTTGGGGTACTGCATGTAATGCTTTTGTATACCTGGTGAGTTACATTTAAGTTATAAATATTGACGTACCAAGGTAAAGTGACTGACAATGACGCACCCCATGGGGTACCTTGTGATGCACCAAATGAGTAAATGACTGTACCCTGCGTCACTATTTTGATGGTAAATGACCCAACAATGACGCACCATCCCCGGGGGTGATAGGTGGGTCATTACAAATGACAGCTGTATAATTATGGTAAGTTTATGCATGTAAACACGGGCTAATGCATCAAATCAGCTGATCATTGACAGCAGCATATGTAAGTAACTTTCTTGTGCTTCAAATATTTGGATTAGTTCCTTGATATTTTCATTTTACGCCTATAAAAAAACCCGTTTCTAAGTGATTTTTGCCTGCTACAGACGACAGTGCACTATTTACAAGAACATGGCCGATCCGATATATCGAAAAAAAGGGTCAATTGTCTCTTATCCAACGCCTAGTACCAGCGCTTGAGTACAATACATTTGGATACAATGAGTGTGAGGCTGAAGAATATCATATGGCAGCCATTGCAGATACAACTTTCTTGCTCTCATATGACAAAAACAACACCTCAAATCTTTTGGGACCAATCAGACAATGTCATCATCTCCGGGCATCATCTTTGCACAGATTAACACTTAACACCAAGACAGCACTTTGTCCTAAAGTGAATTGAATCATTTCAAAAATAAGTAAAATTGTCTATAAAATCTAAGACTAATGGCTTGGATCATGTGTTTCTTCCTATCTGTTTGAAATGGTTTTGTAATAAATCCTGCCGATTTTAATCTTCTTAATTCTGGATAAAAACTCTCCCACAGACTTAAAGAGTCATTCCGGATAAAGACTATCCCAAAGAGTTAAAGGTGCATTCGGCAAAATTTCAAATTTTATGTGAGATAATTTAAATTTAATATTTTCCATAAACAGCAAACTACCAAACATTCTGAAAATTTTGATAATAACCTTCAGAAAAGTTAAAAAAAAGTTTTACATGTTGATCTTGGATATGAGAGTATTCTCTTAAGGACGATCGCAGTGATAAGTTCCTACCTGTAGATTTTGTTTATATTTTGTCAGTTAACAGATAAGAGTCTAAACTTCAAAATTCAGCAATAAAAAATGGGTGTCACCAACCATCTAAGCGCGCTATGACGTCATAATTTCCTTTTAATGGACAATAACTTGAAAACTCGAGCGATAGATTACTTGATACTTGTTACTAATTTTGCGCTCATCAGACCACTTACTCACCTTATAATACCTAGTGCTGCAATTCACGGAGTTTCACTCCTAATTTTGAGATCATCAGACGACTTACTCACCTTGTAATACCTAGTGCTACTCTCGCTCTGGTACATGATGATAGACTTGGTGTCGATCCTCCAGAAGTGTCTCTTACGCTGGATAGAGTAAAACATAAAGTAGGAATGTTTAAAACAAAGTCATTACTTTTAGTATGGCATTTTTTTTTTATTTATATGCATATATTTCCACAGATAGCTAAAAGCTGTAAGTTGGTATATCATCATATAAAATAGACTGAGAGTCTTTATTTAGAGTTTATCACATATCATGAAGTTTGCCGCAAGTGCACGTCTGCTAGATGACATGTCATAATCACCGAAACCACTGGATATTTGCCATACTTTACTAGAGGTAATATGGTATTTATGACAAGTTGGTTTCAAATTATGTCTGAGTGCCCCCCCCCCCCCCCCCCTTACCTTATTTTTGTTTCATTGTCCAATACATTTTTGATAGGGCTATAGAACCTCACATAACAACAACAAAAAAAGAGGGAAAAAAAGGGGGGAAATCGCCATGCAGATCCTATGGTATGGCAGCATAGTCCTCCGCAAGTTTTACAGGATCTTGGCTATGGCGATGTACGAGGGTCATTCAAAAAGTTCTACCTGTTGTTTCATAACTTTTGTTTTATTAAAGGTAGCTACTTGAAAATT